>JACCGJ010011209.1:0-10567 GCA_013407085.1 Atriophallophorus winterbourni | reverse complement strand
TAAAAAACTTTGGCTATGCTATTCGGGAAAAACTGGATAATATATTGAAGCAAGCATTAAAAAAGAAAAAGAAACATCGTGCAGGCTGGCAAGTCGCTCTTCGTCGACGTCATGACGTAACTAGAATGCCTATACCTTGTATTTTATCATCAAACGTTCGTTCGCTGTGGTCCAAGTATGGTGAAATTTCTCAACTGCTCACTTCAGAAATTTCAAAGCATACCGGCATTGCTATGCTCCAAGAAACCTTGCTCCACTCGGCAATAGAAAATGAGTTGCTCTCCATTGAAGGATTCAACTGTTCCCGTCTTGACCGAACCTGTCCCTTGAGGAATCGTGGTGGCGGTGTTATCACATATATTCGAAACGACTGGTGCTCATGCTGAAAACAGATTTTTACTTTTGACAAGCTTGAAATATCCTGCCTGGCTGTCGAATGCAAACCCCGACATCTTTCTAATTTTCAATCCCTTATTTTGATAAATACTAATGTTATCCCAATTGTCAATCTTACGTTTTTAATGCATTCATTGATGAACTCCTAATGAAACTTGTCCTTTTCAAAATTCATTGATTCTTTCAGCTGGCGACCTCAATGAGTGCAATATATATATGTTTTCCCTATTGTCGCTCAAAAATGTTGTTCATTTCTTAACTCGCCCGCAAGTTTGCTATAATCGATTATTCTGACCATTGCATTATCAAACTTCTCCCTAAAATTTATGGAAGCACTGGACATAGATACATCACCCGCAGTAATGGCAAAAAGGTGACTTCCAGAGCTTGTCAGCATGACAATATTTCAACCCTCAGGCACATGCTTCCTACCACTGATTTCAACATTTTTCGTGAAGATGATGTCTCCGTCGAATGTGATGTTGTGACATCCTATCTTAACTTTTGCTTTGAAATCTGTTGTCCTAAAGAAACCATATATGTGAGTCCTCACCGTTTTTCCTCTGTCCACCTAAAACGCCTGAGGAGATTGAAAGAGAAAGACTTTAAAATGCATGATCGTAAAACTGTTGCGTTGCTTTCCCAGTCAATCAAGCTCGTAATTCGACGTTTTGAAAAGGTGTACACGAACACACTTCTTGGAACGAAAGACAGTCGTCACCTATGGTGTGCGCTCAAACAAATTTGTGGAAAGAACAACAGGAAATCCCCACCTATTTTTGATATTAATCCCTTTGAACGAATCGTTCGTGCATCAAATTACTGATAATGACTGTAAAAATAACTTTATTTTGCCCCCATCCTCTTTTTCCGATTCACCTTTCATCAACGTATCCGAGGTCTTTTGTGCACTTTCGGCTGTCTCACGTTTTAAGGCTGCATGACCTGATAAACTCTCGCCCATTATACTAAAAGAATGTGCTGGGGTGCTTTTATCCCCAATCACATCCATTTTCAATCGTTGCATGGAAAGAGCAATTATGCCGGATTGCTAGAAATCTGTCTGTATTAGCCCGATTCCAAAGAAAGATCCCGGTTAATACCGTCCTATCGCGTGCACGTCACAGATGCTTAAGGTACTTGAGAAAATTGTTTTCCAGCGACTCGTATCCAGCTGTCAGGTGCATGATGCTCATCAGTTCGCGAACCGAAAAAATCGTTCAACTGTCGATGTTGTCGCTTCACTCACAGATTTTATCTCACGTTCTCTAGATAGCAAATCTAGAGCTGTACAAACTTGTTTTTTGGATTACTCAAATGTCTTTAACAGTGTTCTAAGAAACTCCTTACTTCAAAAATTATCTGATCATTGCGTCACGGCAAATATTCTTCATTAACTGGCATTCTATTTCGAGGGTCGTATCCAATACACAGTCGCGAACGGCCAAACCTCCCGTGAAATAGCTATTCCTAGTGGTGTCCTTTAAGGTGCAATATTGTCCCCATTTCTATTTTTCCTTTATATTTCCGATCTTCCCTCTGACCTATCTTCACTAACCCTCAAATACGCTGATGATGTTGCCATTGCAGTAAATCAAAATCGTCGGATCGAGCAACATGCCTTAGGATCAATGATAACGAACATTGGTCAATGGTCCTCCACGATTGGTTAATCGCTGAATCCTTCTAAATGCAGCGAAATTGTATTTTCCAACATGATTGGACAGCGTCGTTTAGCGCTTCATCAAGAAATTCCTCGCGTTTCTCTTAGCGGCTTGGTTTTCGACAGATGTTGCAGCTTTAAGTATCTTGGTGTTAAAATATATTTGAAAATCTTAGCTGGACTGAACATGTTACAAGGGTATTCATCAAAGTGCGACAACTGTCATTCTACGCACTACGTCTCCGTTCCACCAAATGTCATTCAACTTTTTGTTTTTTCTTGCATCATTCCCTACCTTTTCTTCGCATCTCCTGTGATTTTTCCCGGCCTCTTGGAAAAGGATTTTAGGATGATCAGAAGATGCATTAAGCTCATCTCAAGATTGAGTTGTGTTTCCGCTGATGACATTCGAGACATTATTAACGATCGTCATTTTCGTGAATGCAGCAGATTGATCGCGAACATTTCTACTGATAGTTTACATCCATTGAACGAAAGCCTTGTTTTTTGCAGATCTTTTTCCTTCACCCGAAGCCGGTACGTTATTCCCTATTCAAGAACGAATAAATTCAGAAATTTGTTATCCCATACTTGGCCCGATACATGTTACAGCAATCAAATTCTGTTACAGAGTTGAAAGAACGCTTGACAATTTTCTAATAATGCCACGATGTCCCAGTTATTTTTCGAGTTAATTTTTCAAATTCCCCTAACATTTGTCTAGCCCATGTTAACCTGACACTTTTTTTAGCCCAAGTATTACTTCATTGTGTGGCACTTCATATATTTTATTTTATTTGCATTATATAAAGAACCTAATTTATTGATGCTATGAAGTTGGAGAAACGCTAACCGATTTTTAATTAACGCTGAGATGTCCTGTTCTTTTAATTCTTTTTTTAATCCCGTCACATTTGTCTAGCCCGAGGTAACCTGACACTTCATTGGTCTATGTATTATTTCATTGTGCGCACGCTATACATATTTTTTATTGTTATTATGTGGAGAAATTAATGTATTGCTGAAAATTCGTGAACACGAATAAAGTCATTCTTCTTCTTCTTCTTCTTCTTCTTCTCCTTCTTCTTCTTCTTAATATATACCAATTTGCGTTCGTGCACAACAATGCAACAAACATGCGCCAAGATTGCATCCCTGTCATCGGTTTTCAAATAAAATTTGGATTTAAAGCGCTCAGTACCGATTTAATCAGTGTCAGTCAGAATTTCACCAGCAGAAGAAGATATGGTGAAATAATCTGAAACGTTAAAATCTATATGGAATAATTGTGTTAGTAAGGCATGCATATACTTTGATTGATCGGTTACAGTTTTACGCTGGCGTCGTGATCTGCGTTCTGCACATCCCAACATTGCAGACGACGTTTTACCCATTGCTTCAACGGTGAGCGGTCAAGAGCAAGTAATAGCAAACCGTTGTGATAATCTTTGTGAATATTTCGAAAGACTTGGTACTGATGAGTAGACACAAAAACAATAGCAAATAGCAATGGAGGCCAACAACAGGTACATAAATTGCTTACCATTCAACCGAAAAACATATTTTGCAAAATGATTATTCTTCTCGGATGCCTGCTATCTCTGCTTTTCGTGACGAACGCACAAGAAACTGGGACGCCAAGTGAGGATACGTTTTGTTGCGTAAATTGATTTCTTCGTAGTCATATGCTTCACATTTGCTGTTAATATAACTTTGATCTCTATCCAATTATTGTTAATAGAGAGCAAATTTTATTTAGTGTTTTTTGAGACTTGAGCATAAGGCATACGGTATCTCTCCTTCAATTTCGTAAGTCTTTTGATTGATTGCTCATGCGGTTTCTGATTGCACTGTCATTACGTGATAATTGCAAGTAGCACGTAACCTGGGGATTTTGTGATTTAAAAGCATGCAAATATGCATTTATGTTCATGATCATATTTATAATCCCTACTTACATGTTTAACAATAGATACGTATAGACGTAACTCAGGATAAGAACTTTGTTCAGGTGATGTTCGATTTTTAGTTGTTGTTGGACGTTTCGTCATCAAGGTAGATGATATTGTTAGCAGAACTTCTTTTGAAATAATTGGTAATTAGTAATCATTAGTTTTTATAAAGTCTGTTTTTCTGTTCGACATCCCTCCGGATGGTTGTTGGAATTCATATTTTGCATTCTTGTCCATCGAGTTTTCATTGGTCCTTAGGTTGCTGGTTAATTGATTATTTTTTATTCCAAAGATTTGATAAATTCTTGTGCTCGTCTGTTATATTCTTTGGCTAATATCTTCGCGTTTTCCAAATATTTTATGTTGGTGAAGTGATTACGTAATGTTGATGGGGGGTTTGTGCGCAACGATATATTCCAAATGGCCGAAGCACCCGAGCTGCTTTTTCTGACATATTTTGCACATACGGAAGAGCGCGTCTAACTCTGTTTTCATCATTTTTTTGTTAGGTACGGTTAAACTGGTTGCATTTTGCGAAGCTTTTTGGTATCCATTCTCTTGGAACAATTTGAATGGGTTATTCATTTGCATGCTTTTCCGTCACACACATCTGACGACTGGTTTCGTGCTGTTTGCATTCATCAGGCAGGGACAGTAAGATCAGGATCCGTATGCGCTTTGAACAGGTATTCTTCTTGCAGTCTCCTTAGTTCCGGCGTGCTACTTTGCTGCTCTTTTGAAACGCGTTCTAGCGAAGCTGCTTTTATGGCTGGTCGGATGCTTGCTGTGGATGCTTAAGATTTAATCCGTGTGCGCATTCTTACTGTAAGCACTAGTCTCCCGATCTCTTTCGCTGCGAGACTCACTTGAACGTCCAGAAATGCGTTTTGAAAATAGGCCGCTGGAAGGCAACAAATGATTCAGCTAACCAATGGTTGTGGTCAGGCAGTACCTTGTAAACGAAATGTTTGGACTGTTTTTCAGCATTCATCTCAATATCATCCGCAAGCGCATTCCAAGAATCAACAAATCTAGTTTAAAGAGTGATTCCTTGTGTTAGATGAAGTCTGCTGAGTTTTTTTTAAGTTTGAGATCTCGGCCAAGGGTTCTTTGGCCGGACAAGAGTGAAAAAACTCTCGCATTTCGCGACCATTGGTTACTAATATTATCCGCACTGATGTGCAATCGTGAAGCATTTCTGTGCTGTGTTTCTAACATCCTGATAAATTGATTGACCAACGGTAGTAATCTGCATGCTAAAACACGCTGGAGTCACACTACAATTTCTATTTCGCCCATCATATCTGTCTAAGCCCGGGCAACCTGATGGTATCTTAGCCTAAGTGCAGCCTTTGACTGTGGCACACTTTGCCTGGATAATGGCTTGTACTTTCATACCATGCTATACCAGGATTGCTAGGCAGACGTAAACTTCCATTTTTTGGTAAATTAAATTTCACGGATCAAACATTTCTGCAGTCAATACGATTCGTCCAGTTCAGTTCTTTTCATAATAACAAATGATTCTTCCACATATCGAATCCAGAAATTTTGGCTGTTATATTGGTAATGCGATCTGTTCCAAAGGTTGCATGACTGCTTTGGAAATGAGGCTACAAATTGGTGATTCCAATTGTTGTTCATGGATTCTGCTCTTAGATTTTACAAATAAACTTAACGTGTGTTTGAAGACAAAGCTCGATAAATTATATTAAAACAATCCCGTGTTAAACTATTTCCGTTGCGTTCACTTCCTTTCGCGCGGAGCAAAGTTTATACGATCTGCTTTACAAATGCTTGATATATGGATGTTAATAACGCCGTTAAGTTTAAAGAAAGAAAAGAACTACATCAGACAAACTGGCCACATAAGACTACATGAACACGATGCAACGTCATTAATTTCAATAGATGCAGATCAATTCGGATAGCTATTCGATTGAGAAAACGCGAAGATTTTAGCCTTAGAAGGCAACCAACGAAGGCAATAATTCGTCGAAGCATAGGTCACAGCAACGACATCAATTAACCATTACCCCCAATTGGCTACAATCTATGGACTAATGAAAGCTCGATGGACACAAATGCAACATGTGAACTACACCAACCACCGGGAGTGATGGCGAACGGACAGACGGGACTCATAATAATCAGTGAATACCAAGCCACATGTCTTGTGATTCGGCCGGTTATTTGTACCAACCTTATCCAACAGTGGTATACGACTGCAACATGTTTCAATTTCATTGATGTTGCCTCACATATCTTAAATTTTCATCATAACAAAAATGATAGATGTTGAATACTTAAAATCTACTTACAGGAAATGATGTTATCGTTTTTTACAACGAACCTCGCGTCTACAGTGAACTGTCAACTGAAACCATTGAGTGCAAATTTTCTTATGCCGGATCAGCTAGGTATGGAGTATCATAAACAATTTTCAATCTGTAATGGCTAATGAGATTTTCGAGATCATTATACGAATCTATAAAATCACAAAACACAGTTTAAAAAGCAATTAATGTAAACACAATGATGTTTGTGTTTGAAGAGAGTAGAGTTGAAATGTTGCTCGTTTCCGTACAGTATATTGAAATCTGTTTTGATCCATGATTAAATGATTGAGGTTTCTGTTTGACAATGCAAACAGCTCCACAATGATCAAAGAAGAAATTCCAAAATGTAGAGCAATATAATATCAACACATTTTGGTTTGCGGATAGGTTAAATAAGCTTTTGTGGTAGTGAGAAAAATGAATTATTGAAGGATTGATTGGTGTCCATATATTGTTACCGATTATTCATTTATCATTCTGTATTTGAAAATCCCTATGCCTCGTTCGTTGAATCTATTCTTACTGTCTCCAAGGAATGACGACTAACGACATGATTTCGGCTGTAATGTGTGAAACATGTGATGTGAGTACCACACAAAACTGGGGAAAATTAGTCTGTTGTAAACATGAGGTAATAAGTTCACCAAACACACGTGTTTGCGTGAGACTTCCTTGGTGTGATCAAATTTGCATTTCAAAGTTTGTGAATGTTTGATATCTGTCACAATATAATGACACTGATACAAAAATCTCTATTGAGAAGAGTTCCGTTGATAGGAAACACAGCCTAATCACCCAATGACTCTTCACTCCAATGTTTGACGCATTTACAAAAACTGAAATTTTATGGCAATTTTGCATGTGTGAATGTACAAGAGGGTTTAGCACATGTTGCGCATGAGCTGCTATGAATTCACTTTTATTTCTCGTTAAGTCACAATTCAAAATCGTTTCTATAATAACTCAAATTTTGTCAACCCCTTTTCGACGAAACTTATATACTGTGGGGGAATTGTAACGCGATATTGGGTTAAAGCATTCGAGGATAAGTGAGTACACTGACTTTCCGTGTATTAGGTTGTTGGCAAAATATGTTGCAACATTTACCCAAATTTGCTGACGTTAGTTGCTCTATTCGCACCCAGTGATCTGCTGCACCACGATTCTTTATTAAGGTAATGATTTCCAACTACTACTAATTTTATCGACGAATCTCGTCAATTGGTTTTATGCGAACGAGACAGGGGACAAACATTTGAATATAGACAAATCACATAATTACAATATTGTCCTGAACACGACTGTACCGTGTTGCACTTTATTGCGATTCGTCTAGCGATTTCGTGCCAACCGTTTGAATCCAAGCGCTCACAACGACGTCTTCGTTTGACCAGCCTGAACATATTGGTTATGGTATGAGATCTGTGGATTTTAGTCATCCCTCCCAATCATATATAGGTGTCCATATGAAACCCATCGCAAACGGCCTCGCTTTTGACGTCATCGGTCATTTTGACGGTAACTGTTCTCGAGTTATGAATCAGTTACGTGGTCCGTATATGCCGAACTTTCCTGATAACACCAACAGCTAATGCACTTCACATTTGCAACATGTCCATGTCGAACAAAGGTCATGAACGGCAATGCAAAAAAAATCATTTTTTGCCAATAAAATGGCTTATTGGACACGACATTTCTGTAAACCATTTTAATTTAATCAGGGAGTTGTTTACATATGAATAAAGGACATCAGAGGAACGTTAAAATGTAATGAGATAATTTAAGATCTCCAGTCATATTCATATCCAAAACAGCTTTGAATTCATCAACAGCGGTATCACGCATTGGGATGGCGCTAGACGCAATATACAGGCTGCACGATTTTTCTTTAAATGCAGCTGATGTTCAATTTTTAATACGAAATTGTATATGAAATAGACGTTTTTCAAAAATAAAAAATGTACAGTCATGAAACCGAAAGCGACTGTGGTTCACAAGTTGAAATCAAGTGTACATATAATTTATGTCTCTTTTGATAGTGATCTCACCGTGTCCTGGACATTGAATAATGCCCACTGGACAAGAACGAATGTTGAATCCTCGCATTTTGGCGACGAATCTTTCACACCACCAAAGTTCACATACTCCATTGCAATCAGACCGTCCATCGATGTAGGAGAGTATGTCTGCATTGTTCAAGGACCGTTTGGTAAAGCAGTTTCAAATGCTACAGTCTTGAGACATGTCGGTAAGTAAACAGACGAAAATGCATATATTTTAAACTTGAATGATATTTTCACATGAATACCTAAATTTTATTGAGATTTACAGGATATAATGGATTATTGTTTGTAAGACTATATATTCGCTAAATAATATCAGCCCCTAAAAACACTAACAAGGTACCAAGGGAGTAAGTAAACGTCTGGTAGACTATTCAGTGGAAAATAAATGGACTGTGCTCAGGGTTTGCTTATTACGAATTTGTTAATCTGTAAGAATGTAGAAGACAATTGAATTGGACAAAAATCTGAACGGAAATTTCGTGTTCATAATCTTTCATGATAAACGAAACCCACGACAAGCTTGATGCATCGCCTGCTTATAAACTAGGAACGAATAAAGTCTTGTGTCTAGACGAAAAACCAGGCTGGCTGTGAAGACAATTATTATGCTATATATCACGTTCGTAGTAAACGATTTATTGTACTGCATTGCAACGTGGACTATCCAGGTAAGACACGAATCGAAACTGAATGCTTCCCATCTACGAAGCATCTGGCGTATCTTGAACACATCTTTGATGGACAAAATAACGAATGTTTAATTTTATTCTAAAGCTGGTCTACAGAGAATGTTCACCTTAATACGACTGTGCCGAGTATGCTGGCCGGGTTTTGTTCACAGAAATTATAATGTTCGCTTAATTTGGAGTCACTCCTTAAAGACTGGTGAATAGCATGTAAATCAGGTGCAATCGTGAACTACCTATCGCTGTGAGCGCATTGATGGAGATTTTCACTCCTGAATCGGACTGTTTAGTCATTCTCAAAGCTGTGGAACATGGAAACATGGTAAACGCTAGAGTTGGATGGAGCTGATTTAGTATTCAAAGGCTTCGCTGTCATGTTAACTGCATAGAAGTTTATTCGTTGTATTCAAACGCTCGTGCACGAGGATACTGTTTGTCTTACGAACTGATTATCCGGTATGTATTGCCGCCGTTCATTAACTCATTAGCCGAAATGCGCTCTCATCCACTAAGATCCCTTGGAAAATATTGCATTTGTTTAGCCTCTGATTTCGAACTACAGTCAAGTGACGAAACAGACAATTGAACACGTGTCTTTATATTGTCAACCCCCGACGTTATTCGAATCCTGGAACGTGAGTCTTCTACGACCGACATTTATCCTACATCAAATCGATGTGTTTAAGTTGACTTACCTCAAGTAATCAATTATGTTGGATAGTTTACCCGCGGAGCTAGCCGCATACATGTAAAAGTAAATGAAAAGTACCATTAGCAATGTGATCTACATGCCTCTTATCATCTTGAACTTATAAACCAATGTTGAAGAATGAAGACATCAATGAATAATTCTAGAACGACGAAATTTATTTGATCATACGTACATATGTTACACGTTTAATATGGCGTGGTATAATTTTTTTCATTGTTACATATGTTGATTTGCACTTTATGATGTAATCAGAAAAACTTGCGACCATCGACCTCGATTTGTTCACAGTCGAGTAACAGGTATAACGCCTCCGTTTCTAAGTTCTAAATACCGCCTGAATAATAGCGAAACAACTCGAGCTATTTGTAAAGAACAAAGGTACACATATGCATGCATCATCATCGCTAACACGCGATAAGAGTGTTGTATCTGTTTGCAGAGTGCAATTAAGACCTGCATGTCTTCAAAGAGTAGAAGATTGGTAAACAATTTTGTCTTTGCAAGCCACTGTTAGGTGAGGCTAGCGCGAAAAATCTGTTTAATTAGTAGTAACCATTCACGTGCACAAATATGTGTGCATAAATATAGTAGTAATATTTATAGCCATAACCATGAACAATGATTCTTATCTGCCTTTCGTTTCCATCAGACACACCCCAAGGCCGGGTTCCCGTTGTTTGCACTCATCAGCTTGGAACAGTAAGATCGTGATCTGTACTTTTAAACAATTGCAACTTGTTGTAACTTGTTAGG
>JACCGJ010011208.1:0-48697 GCA_013407085.1 Atriophallophorus winterbourni | reverse complement strand
TCTCAAAGCGGGTTTATCGCTTGCTAACCTTTGCCATTTATGGCACCCACGCGATGTCTCACTCCATCCTGAAGGTCGACTGTACAACGCATTCATGCGTGCTATGCTCTTCTATGGTTGTGAAACCTAATCTTGGCGAGCGGAAGATGTCCGTCGGCTTTCTGTTTTTGACACCGGTTGCCTGCGTAGAATTGCTCGTATTCGGTGGCGACATCGCGTTACAAATATGGATGTCTGCACAAATAGACCATGGAATGAGAGAAATGCTGATGATATCAATGGGATATTTTAAGAATGCTGCATCGTTGTCTACCGTGCCGCACCCTATTTGCAAAGCCTGGTAGACGCTGGGGGAAACAACCGGGTGGACAGTCCATGACGTGGTGCACTGGGATGATGTAAATCGCCCTAACGCTAGACTCAGTGTGACATATGGTCTTGCGTGTGAGTTCGATTGAATTCTCTGCGCTTTTCTACACTCAGTGATGCAATTTTTCATATTATCCCAGATGTGCAATCATGCAGTACTTCAGTGTTGTGCGGCAAACAACTTCCTAAATGGAATGGCCACCGGTAGTGAGTTGCATGCTGAAATACGCTGAAGTCTCACAATTTCTATTTTCTTTCTTATATTTGTCTAAGCATGGGCAACCTGACAGTATCTTAACCCTCATGCAGTCTCTGGCTGTGCGGCGCTTTGCCTGGATCAGGCTTGTGCTTCCATACATACAGTGTGACGTAGTTGTTTGTCTTGGTGGTGCCCAAAAAGTTCAGTTTAATACTTGGTTACAAACCATGCGTGATATGGCTGCAAACCGAATTCCGTGGCGTCAATGTAGTTTTTTCATCAGAATTTTTTATATTATATCAATGTATCCTATTCTATGAAACATTTACATTACAAACAGTGAGACGAAAAAACAAGCTAATTTTACAAGATTATCCACTTTCTTTTTGCATGTTTGCTTCTATACTTTTCGCGATTTGTTACTTGGCACTTCGTCTGGCTCCAAACCTGGGCTTTATAATGATGATACTGATAAGGGTCTGTAGGAAAGACCGACTCCGCTTAATTTAACAAGCGTAACTCTCAATGTCATGCGGTTTTGCCACCCTGAATTTTCTCTAATCTAGTCGCAGTGTCGTGAAAGGAACCAGTTTCGGAAGTCCAGCAAACAGGCACACAAGTTATTTATGCGAATTTCAATCTATTGGAATAGGTTTGTGATCAATCGTGTAGTCATAATGGAATGAAAATTTTGTGCAATCGGTTAGAGCAAATTTAGGGGTAACGTTTCGCTTCTGGCACAGACGATTCGTCAGACCATGGGTGATTGATAGAATGAATGAATGCACAAGCCTGATCCAGGCAAAGTGCCGTACAGTCAGAGACTGCACGTGGGCTGAGATACTGTCAGGTTGCCCAAGCCTAGACAGATATGAGAAAGAAAATAGAAAGTAGAAATGGTAGTGAGACTCCAGCGTGTTTCAGCGTGCAGCTCACCACCGATGGCCAATCAATTTAGCACGATGTTAGCCGTACAGCACAGAAGTACTGTACGATTGCACATCCGTGCAGTGATTGATAGGACAGGAAACAAGACTACCAATCACCTCCGTATTTGGGCTTACCGCTAAGCAGTCAAGTCATGCAAGCAAAACCCGGACCAGTGGTCGATTTGCCTAATGTGGTGTGTATTCACATCAACCGAATAAGGAGAACACGGTCAAGGTCAGTTGGTTGTGTCCGGTCACTTAATCGCCAGACACTTAATCACCAGACATTTGATCTCCTAAGTTCATCCGCAGTCACTTAATCCCCAGTGTGATAACTTCTGATTTTAAGAACGTCAATCTTTCCGTAGTTGAGTATCGCTGAATTGCTCGAGATGTCATACCATGCAACGAAACATAAGTGAACTAGGGATGAAAACAGATAACGAGGCAGACGATGATTTACGCCTCATAATTGTGCCGTTGAATGATGCATTACCGTCACTCTTTTCTTGCCAACATCCCTCCATGTGGACATTTCTTAACGGTTTGCGAAAGGATTGCCGACAGCATACGGTCTCAGTTCTTCAAGCAAGACCTGAGGTTCATATCAAGCAGAAGAAGAAGTATGCTGATTGAAGATTAAGTGACTGGGAATGAAGTGACTTGGGGATCAAATGTCTGGTGGTTAAGTGTCGACGATTAAGTGTCCGTAAACGCAGTTGGTACTGGCTCACATCTGTAAAAGTGCACAGCTAAAAGGGTTATGGTGAGTTTAGGTGTCTATTTCAGAAGCGAAATGTTACTCAAAATCTGCTCTAACTGATTTACATACAGTTTCCTCGTTCCGAACTACGTCATTCCCTATTTTGTGGACTTGTGTGGCATCTTTTTTGAGCTTCACCCGCATTTTCAACGTTTATTGTTCAGTTGTCGATTCAGAAACGATCTTCCGGTGCCTGCGTGTTGCCATTTATCGGCGTAAGTCGCCGCTATATCGGTTCGCAACTGCTGGAATGCCTGCAGCCTGATGACGCAAGCGAGGAACCACCCTCTCCTCCTGAGATCGCCTGGATGCAACGAACCCCCTTCAGTCACTCGTTTGAGCAATTAGCTTCTCCGGCATGTTTGACTTCCGTGTTACGGTCGGGGACATTATCGTCTCATTCCGATAGAATTTTGCGTCAACATCTTTTGGGTGTTTGTCTTTAAATTCATGTTTAATATTTTGTACATACATCATACTATTCTAATCTGTCTTGTGTTGCTCAACTGTCGTCTTGGCCATGCCTCTGATCAGTCAAATCGTAGTGGGTTCTCTTTGTCATAACAATGCGATATAATTAGAAGCAAAACGAGAAGTTTTATTCGGGAATATTTTAAAAGTCAAGTTATTTACGAGTGTTTAATCAATTGTTATCTCCTAACGTAGTTAGTTTTAGTTTTGTGCGACTATCTCCTCCTGGAGGATCAATCGCCTTCAATTAAGATTCTTGGGAATTTGGGCACAAAGCGGCGTCCCCAGCACCACTCGGCGTTTGTTCGAGTCAGCTTCTCCAGCCTTTGCACAACCAAGTGCAACCTGCAAGGCAGCATGGAGTTGCCAGAAAGAGGTGGTGTGCACCAACTAACCGTCTACCAGACTCTGTTTCAGATTTGTCCTCTACGTTTTCTCCCGAAGCCGTTCCCGCGATCGAGTATCCCGCAAGGCAGTGGAGGCTTAAAATCAGGGTTTTCTTTCCCTAAGATGAAATGGCCTCCCGGGCTAACGAGCTCTACCTTCCCGAAGAAAACTGGTTTTCAGGCGCCAGTCACTCGCCCTCGCCCATTCTGTTGGTAGAAGGAGTTCCGCCGGGCTCTGGGAGACACTCGTGCAGGCCAGAAGCTGGACTTGGTATCATAGGTTGTTAAATGATATCCTTTAAACGTCGAAGGTACCTGGGGACCAAAG
This sequence comes from Atriophallophorus winterbourni, assembly GCA_013407085.1. NCBI lineage: Eukaryota > Metazoa > Platyhelminthes > Trematoda > Plagiorchiida > Microphallidae > Atriophallophorus > Atriophallophorus winterbourni. Next base: position 45,252 of record JACCGJ010011208.1, on the reverse strand, counting down.
CGCTATATGAGTGTTGAAGTCGTAGTTCCGAACGCAATTATATCCAGTTTCTGGTGAGTATTCGACTGGCCTATGTTCGATGTCGACAATATATGTGCAGCGCATGACGATATATATTCCACCGCATTTCAAACGACTATACAGTCCGATTTGGGAGGAGCAATCTCTCTCGCAGCACTCACATTGATTGCAGTACTGGGTCGATCAGCGGTACTTGCAATCTGAAGGGTGTGATCGCTTATCTGCAACCGAGAGCGGCATTCGCTCTTTCCCAGTGTGTAGATGATGCTTCACACAATGCCTATAAAGAGCAATTTCCTCCCAACTCGTAGGCTCAATTTCAAGAGCTTCGAAGCCTTTTTTTACCAATATCTTTGTACCACAAGTGCGGTCTGCCAAAAGGTCGACTTCCTAATTGCAACTCACCATAGAGTAGATCTTTCGGAATACGACTATTTTCTATTCTGTACACATGACCTAGCCAGCGTATGCTTTATACGCTTATTTTAGAACGCGGTGGTTTCATTTTCGACTTAATGCCGATGACTGGAAATATGAGTTTTCCGTTAAACTTGATTGATTGATATGTGACTCGCGAAACAAAAACTTTTAGGAAATCTGGCTAGCGCACGAATTGACTAAAACCTTTCAACCGTCTTAAACGATTTCAAAAACTTGCAAGTTCGCAGTTTAACAGATGAGGTCGAATGTGAGAGAAAGGGAAATGAAAGGTCAAGCTTCTACAAAATGGTGACCAAATTTAAAAGGTAGGCTGAGATGTTGGCGCAATCGTTGTAGTGCGTCAACCATTCTTAATCGAACAGTTGGATAGGGTTACTTCTAAGTATGAGGGCTTTTCCTCTATTTCGCTTACCATGAGAATTAATATGGATACGTGCAATGCATTTTCCGGGACAGTTTATCTAATGTTCAAGAACTTGGATAAAGTGTTGGTATCGGTGTGTTCAAAGCCGATGTTTGACAATGGTTGCGCGAAAATTAGTAGGTAAACTGAACAAAATGATGGGCAAATCCCATTTTACATGTCTCCATTTACAACAGGTGGTACCGAACGCTCCGTTATAGATTTTTGTATACACGCTGCTAAGTTCGTGTGGATTGGCGTAGTCCAACGAATTAGTGTACTGAGTCTAACAATTGGTAGTTGGTGTTTTACTGACCACTAGCTGCTGAAATGTTAAACGCGAAATTTGACATCTTTTTCAAGGATGCTCTCAAGTTTTTTGTCACGCCTTGGAGACGGTGCTTCGAACGTTTTTCCAACAATTTCCGTGGATGAGTTGTACCCACGCGGAACTGCAATAATTGGATCTGGGAATATGTGTAGAGTTTCAACCATTAAGTGTTAAATAGCGATTAGATATATTTTTATTTACATATAGTACTAATTTGATTACTGGGACAATTATTTTATGTGATCTACGTATCAACGTTCAGTGTTTGGTGTTCGTTAACATGGAATAATAAAAGGTAGGGGTACCTCTATCGAAGGTGATTTTAACTTTAGCAAAACCTGTCACAAAGCGCTGGTGGTGTTCTTTTATACACTGCTCTACGAGTTTTGTAGACACTCGACTAGTTGATCTCAAGTTTGATTTGCAATGCGAGTGCTCTCATTGGTGCGTATATGTTATCCAACCAGATATATTAGTTTGTTGACTAGAGTATTTCTTGTATATGTATGTATGAGAGCACAAGCCTGATGGAGGCAAAGTGCCGTACAGTCAGAGACTGCACGTGGGCTAAGATACTGTCAGGTTGCCCAGGCCTTGTTGATCAGCAAAATAAGCTCTGATTTGAAATATTAATTAAGTGTTAATTATGCTGTCAATGCTTAGCTTCAAAGTACTCTAATGTAACGAGTTCTTCAGTTTGCAGTAATACAAAATGACTGTACTTGTACTGTGGTCCTTCTTGATCAGTGTTCACCGACAACAATAACTTGTGGTTATGTTCTCTGATGGCTAACTGGATTTCCGGGTATAACTTTTTCCCAAGCTTCCTTCACGTAGCGAAGGAAAGTGGATCTTATCTGATATTAGCTTCCTTTATGATTTTTCCTGCTCTTCTTGAAAAAGTATTTCCTGTTTATCAACAGTGGCATTAAGGTTATCGCGCGAATGAGTTGTGAGAAATGATCGTCGATCGACACTTTCGCAAATGTGACAGGGTCATTTGGTTCGATAATGCACATACACTGCATGAGGTCCTCATGGCTTGCAAATCGTTCTCGTCCAAGCGAAGCTAATATCTCGTCCTAAGGATTTAGGAATTCATTGGTCCCCTACATTGTCTGCTATTTGGTTGATCAATCGAAAGTTATTCTTGGTCTGAGGGGGTGACTGACAGCCTGCATTTCGTCATTGAATCTTCACCATAACACCGTTTACGTAACGTTTATGGAAAATTACTTTTGTTTGGTTAAATTAATTTGATTGCTGACAACTCGTGTAGATGAATAAAGCCATTCTCTTCTTCCACGATGGTTGTGCCATCCTATTCCTCTAGAAGAGTATTGCGCAGGGAAACACTTTGCTTAAGTTCTTGCTTATCGCACCACTGTTCTGGGGTTTGCATATATGAAAAAACAAGCTTCAATTTGGATAGACTGCATGTGGCCAGTGTAACATGTTGTGTCTTGGCAATACGACCGTGCGTATTCCTTTCCCGGTATTTTAAAATGCTACTTGTAGGTGATTGAGTAGTCAAAATAATTAAAATATTGACAATGTTAAAACAGCGATTTTATGGTAAGCAAGCGACCAAGACAGTTTTTTATTGAAAAATCTTGTTAATATCACCATTTTGTCATGAGCAAACACAAAGACAAATATGACAGCAGACACTGGACCACCCCATGCAAGGATCGAACGGGGCTTTCAAATCGGCCGTGCATAAAATTAATTTCCCCGCAGGGTTTTTTCCACATTTTTCGTTAAATGTCAACGCTTGCTGTGGGTGAAATTCATCATTTTTTTCTATCAACTGAGGTCAATTTTCGAAGAGCAATTTTGAACGAATTACGAGATAACGGTAATTGTTGTGACACATTTGTCTCAAAACTTTTGGTTACACCATTTGTTAATAAACTGGATCACATGTGGAAATTATCAATCAAGGCGGAAAAGAAACATCGTTCAGTCGACAAATTGATATCGAGACCTGTCGGTCAATTTGTTTTAAATTATTTGGTGAAATTTTTGTAAGTGCTGAAAATTCGTTTATATGAATAAAGCCAATTTCTTCTTCTTCTTTTTCAATTCTTTCTATTTAACGAGAATCCATGGCATCTCAATCGCACCGTAGATGGACAAAGTAACAAATACACGGCTGCCTTATCAAGCTGGTCTACAGACATTTATCATTGCCCTAGGACAGCTCTGAGTCTCACTTTCCACTTTCCGTCCGAAGAAAGCTCGAACGAGCGACTGGTTCGAAGCAAAAAGCTTCGGAGATGATTGCTGTGTTGGATGAGAAACGGTCAGCATTCTTGAGGTTCAATGGTATGCCAACAGATGAAAACTTACTGGTACCATTACGTTGGTCAACGTTTATGCACCGACGCTCTCTGCAACGACTGCTGAAAAAGACGCTTTTAATCATAACCTCGCTACTGTCCTCAAAAACGTGCCACAGAAAAACTGTGTAGTGGTATTGGGTGATTTCAATGCCAGAGTTGGTGCAGATTACGAATCTTGGCAAAACTGTCTCGGAAGGTTCGGTGTAGGTAAAACCAATGAAAATGGACAACGTCTTTTAGAATTATGCACACAGTTCAATCTTTGTGTCAGTAACACTTTCTTTCAAACAAAACCACAGCATAAAGTCTCTTGGAAACATCCTCGCTCTAAGCTTTGACATCAACTTGATCTTATTCTTGTTAAGCGAACTGATATAGGAAGCGTGCTCCTCACCAGATCATATCAAAGCGCAGACTGTGACACTGATCATCCAATGGTCTGTGCAAAACTGAAGCTTACCCACACGCGATTTGACCGCACCAAGTTGTCTGCTAAGCCTAGGATAGACGTCACTCTAATCGGCTTCAGTAAACTGGGAATCGATTAAAAGCTGCATATGAGGATTCGCACTTTCCACTTTCGGTCCGAAGAGAGCGTGAACGAGTGACTGGTTCGAAGCGAAAGCTTCTGAGATGACTGCTGTCTTGGATGAGAAACGCTCACCATTCTTGAGGTTCAAAGGTATGCCAACAGATGAAAACGTGCGACTACTAAGAGCAGCAAGAAATAGGGTCTAAGGGTTTAAAATCGATGAAAATTACTCAATATTGATGCAAAGAAATTTGAGTGCAAATTGTTAGAGCAGTTTTTGGGTCACGCTTGACTTCTGACACAGAAGCTTCGTCAAACTAAGGATGGTAGTCAGGACAGTGAACATGATTAAGTAGTAGTCAACCCACCACCACTTATTTGACCTCACCGCTAAACAGCCTATAGTACGCCCACGCTGTGTCACCTATCGTGAGAATGACCAGGATCAGTGGTCGGTTTTTCTACTAGTGTGTATCCACATCAATCTAATACAAGTGAACACGGTCAAGGTCAGTCGACACAGCGGTCCATATGCGTAAAAGTACATCACTAACGAGGCTAATGTTAAGCTGTTTTGGAAGAAAAACAAAAATCTAATTAACTAGTAGGTATACGGTGAATAAAAACTATTTACTTTCGCATCATTGCTGAGCGATTGATTGTGGAGATTTCTGCCCCATCCACATTATCGACCGCCTCCGCATGTAGGCGTTAGCTATACGGTTTAATACCGCGTCTCAATATTGCCACATTGTCTAGATCGACGCTGTGGCCCGTATATAAAACATGCGCCGCCAAGGCGGAATCACGAATAAGGGATTGATATTCCCTCGCATCTCGGGGCTGTCTCCGGACACGCTTTCGGTGTTCTTCGATTCTAGTGTTAATTTCCCTGGAAGTCTACCCGAACAGTCCTTACAATTGATTCTGTAGATGCTGTTCGTAACACTAGATAAAGGTGTTTTATCCTTGAGGTGCATCAGAACCTAACGGATACTTTTCCCTTTCTTATAAGTAATGCGTATGGCCGCCTGGTTCAGGATTCTACGTATCGCTTCAGATGTGCATTTTACATACGGTATACAAACTGTATCTCGCCAAATTTTCTGAGATTTTTCGGAGGTGTATTTTACCTCCATCAATTGGCGTTTTACAAAACTTTTCAGATAACCGTGGTCAATGAGCCTTTGGCTCGCTTCACGGTGCGCCTGTTTTCGTTCTCTTTCGTCGCTGCACAGGTTTTCTGTCTTATGGAAAATGGAACAAGATATGGGCCTGAAGACTTGTCTTGGATGAGCGGAAGTGTATCGTAGTACAGCATCTGTATCGATCTGTTTCCGATAGACAGAACTTTTTATTTTCCTGTCTGCTTTTTGTGCTAAACAGTCCAAAAATGGATGAGTGCCTGTGCAAACTCAACTTCCTTTGTGACCGTAATACATGGGTCTATTTCGTTTAAGTAGTTGAAGAAGGCTTCTAACTGATCTCGCTTGATTATAACAAATGTGTCATCGACATAGCGCCACCGTAATTTTAGCTTAAGCCCTTCATTGTTAAGGTCTTTGTTTTCGAAATGCTCCATATACATGTTCGCAAGTACTGGAGATATCGGTGAACCAATTGCCAACCCTTCTTTTTGTTTATATAATTGCTCATTAAATACGAAGTGGTTCATGCTTGGGCAAATCGATACACCGTTGATAATTTGCTGGACGCTCAAGTTTGTGCGGTCTGACAAACTGGCATGAGATTCCAATGCCCGTCTAGCTAGTTGTAACGCACTTGTTGTATCGACGTTGGTGAACAAAGCGATTACATAAAAGCTAACCATTAATTCATCGTCATCAATTGTTACCGACTTTAAGCGTGCTGCATAGTCATATGGGTTCTTGATGAACGAGGCTGTATTGTCAACTAAATGTTTCAACAAATAAGCCAAATGTCTAGCTAACTCGTGCGCAGGTGATCCAATACCGTCGACGATAGTTCTTACAGCAACGCCTTCTTTAGGTAAGTCGTAGAACCTAGGAGTTAGAGTAGAATTGGGATACAGGTTATACCACAAGCCCTTTCCCAAACTCTCCTCAACGAAAAGCAAATACCTAGAGACTATCATTTTGCATTTATTCATTACGTTTTTCATTTTAGCATCAGCTATCCGTTCATAATACGGCAGTGAAACCTGGACCACCCACGCAAGACACGAACGGAAGCTGAATGCTTTCCATCCACGAAGCATCCATCGTATCTTTAACATATCGTGGATGGACAGAGTGACTAACGCTGAAGTGCTTTCAAAAGCTGGTCTACAGAGCATGTTCACACTATTACGTCAGCGACGCCTGCGGTGCTTGGTCATGTCTATAGAATGGAAAATGGTCGTATTCCGAAACATCTACTCTACGGTGAGTTGCAAGTAGGAAGTTGATCATTGGGCAGACCGCACTTGCGGTACAAAGATGTTTGCAAAAGAGATATGAAAACTCTTGACATGACGCAAGTGGAAGAGAACTTTGTCTATTGACGCTCACATTGGAGGCATTGTTGTAAAGCGTCGACTGCAAGCCGGGGAGGAGCAAATACAGCTGGATGCAAACGCAGATCCGCGCCGGGGTGCAAAACTGATGACTACCAACATAGTTCTGACGATCGTTGCAAGCGCTGAGGAGAGATTGTCCTCCGAATCGGAGTTTGTCATTTCAAAAGCTGCAAAAACATGGAATCCTGCGATGTGATGTACATTCCAGGCCGACATCGACAGACGGAGGCCAACACCAATCCGTTAGTAAGGCCAGAACATTATATACTGCTTAATCTAATTCCTTATCTTGTTTATACACTAAATTTCAAATTTTACGATCCTATGGTTGTTGTTAAGCTTATTAGACCATTAAAAACCTTGAATTACCCCAGTCGGGGTGCAGCCTGTGACACGTCACACGCCGAGGGAAGTGGAATTCCTAAGCTGCGCGATTTCGGCGTCGACAGCTTGCGCTGCAGCGATTTCTTTTAGGTCGAGGGAAGTTAGCAAATCTACCACGCTTATTCTAGAGAGCGTCCGTGACAGGGTTTTGAGCTTCTTAGATATGTTGTATGTCATTTGTGAATTGACTGGCAAAATCCAGGTGTCTCGTCTCTCTTGGGTAGTATCCATCCGCCGATCCGCTCATTGACTGAATGAGGGGCTTATTATCAGTGAACACGGTAAACTGCCTGCCCTCCAGAATGTGGCGGAAGTGTTTGATCCCCAGGTTTATTGCTAATAGCTCTCGACCAAATGTGCTATACCGAGTCGCTGCCGGTGGGAGTCGCCTCGAGAAAAACGACATCGGGATTCATGACCCGTCAACATACTGTTAAAGCACTGCTCCCACTGCTTCGGCGGATGTGTCTGTGAATAACGAAAGAGGTGCATCTGGCCTATAGTGGTTGAGAGATGTCATATCGGCGATACGATTTTTAAACGACGTGAATGCCGATTTGTCTTCGTCCGTTAAACATAACGTCTTAGCGTTACCACGGAAAAGATCGCTTAATGGCTGGGAGACTCGCGCGCACTGTGGGATAAAACGTCGGTAAAAGTTTACCAGCCCAAGGAATCGTCTAAGCTCTTTAAAGGAGGTGGGCTCTGGAAAGTTTATGATTGTTTCCTTATTTTCTTCCAGTGGCTGAATACCCGAAGCCGAGAGCCGATGACCCAGGAAATCGACTTTTGTCTTACCAAAACTGCACTTGGTAGCGTTGATCGTATCCCCATGACTGGAAAAACGATCAAATAGTGCAGCAAGGTGACGAGCATGATCGCTATCAGCTATCGTCGAGCTATCAGTACATCGTCAAGGTAAATGTACGCGAAATCGAGACCCCGGCAAACCTGATCCGTAAATCGCTGAAAGGTTTGAGCCGCATTGCGCAGACCGAAAGGCATACGAACGAACTCGTAGAGTCCAAACGGCATAGTAACGGCCGTCTTCGGTATATCCGCTTCGGTATATCCGCTCCGGCTACTGGGATTTGGTTGTACGCCCTAACCAGGTCTACCTTGCTGAAAATAGTGCGTCCGTGAATATTGGCCGTTAGGTCCTGAATATGCGGAATGGGGTACCTATCGGGTACCGTCGCCTTGTTCAGCCTACCGTAATCACCACAGGGGCGCCGGTCATTTAGGGTATTTTTCGGGGCCATGTGTAGAGGAGAGGAACAGGGGCTACTAGATGGCCGTATAATGCCTAATTGTAGCATGTGCTGGAACTGTTTGCGCGCGATCTGCAACTTTTCAGGCGGTAATCGCCTCGGTCTTCCGTAAACCGGAGGACCACTGGTGGCGATGTGGTGTTCTACTGGTGTAGTAACCGCCGGTAGTGCAGTCGATGACGATTGGAATAATTTAGGATATTTCGCGAACAAAGTGGCATAGCAGGGTTCTACTTCGTCAAAATGTAACACAGGGGAAATCATTGCATCTCTGCTCGGGGTACCAAGAGCTTTAAGATGAGTTGTCCCATCTATCAGCTGCGAGCAGCGAGAATCGACAAGAATGTCGAACGAGTGCAAGAAATCAACGCCCAGGAACGCAAATGGAACCGCAGCGATTATAAAAATCCAGCGGAATTCACGGCGTAAACCTAAATCGAGGGTAAAGGAGCGTTGACCGTAGGTTGTTATAAGGGATCCGTTAGCCGCCTTTAAGTGTTGGCTCATCGGATTGGACGTTGCGCGGGTGTCTACCGGCAGTTCACTGATTTCGGCACCGGTGTCTACCAGAAAACGTTGTCCTGTGGATTTATTCTTGATAAAGAAGAGACGACTTAAACTCGTCGTGACTTACTGTTGACTGTGAGGTTTTGAACCTCCTTGCGTAATGTTGCAACCTCAGACAGTAGATCCGAATTGATGATTTCCGCTGGATTACCTTGGGTGTGTGATCGTCCTGCGGTTACCGTGGAAATATGGGCATCTGGATAGCGACGGATACATTCAGCGATGTTGTCCGCAATTTCCATAAGCTCAGATACATGATTCAAGATTCAAGAATCTTGAATCTTGTATGCTTACCCTGAGTCAATACACAGGCATCGTCAAATCGTTATGTAACAAATAAGTGTCCAAGGTTCGTGTGAATGTTTGGATACAGGGAGAGGTGATAATTGCTTCGGGAAGGGCATTCCACAGGAAACAGACACGTACCGAGTAGAAATATCGGCGACAATTAGTACGGGAATGGGGAATTTGTAGTGCCGCTGAGTGGCTACGTGTAATTTCTGATTCACGGTATTTGAACAAATGTTTGAGTGCTTTTTGCAGCAACGAAGATGGGTTGCACGCACTCAGGTAAACGCTGGAGCCATTGATCATTTAGTAAGGTCTCGTCCATGTGCGATGACCCGAACAGGCGGCGCATCTCCATTAGTATGGTAAATGTTTTTTTGTTGGCAATTTGTAAGTTGCCGAACAGCTGCTGTAGCCTAGATCGTTCAGACTGGACTGTTCGGGAAATTACGGCCTGTTTGACGATACGGTAGCGGTTACCTATGGGTGCAGTCAGGATTGCGTCGCCTGATACACGAATCCTTCGTGTACTACAAATTGGTGAGCCCGACGTGATACACGAATCCTCCGTGTACTACAAGATCCTCAGCCTTAATAAGGCTCTTACTTGTGTAGAAATTCAAGCCCTTCTCCAACAATCTTTGTTCAGCTTGCGAAAGTTGCCGATTAGATAAATTCAAAAACACTCAAATACTGGATGCTAGATACTGACTTATTAGATTTATCTGATGAACATTTATTATAAAACTTGAATAACTTGTAGAACTGACGGCTTTGTCTTTTTCCTATTCGCTCCGTTTGTGTGGCTAAAACCTCCGCATGTTTTCCACAAATTCTGCGGAATCCGCTTCGGATAATTCGACTCGCAGTTTCGACATCATGCTGGAGGCTTTCGATCGAGCGGCCGATAGGGTTTCATTGACCTGATGGATGGAAACGCTGCTATCTACTGTCTCCAGATGGGGAAGTGTTTGACTTATGACATTGTCTTTCGGTGGGCTAAGTCTAACATCCTTGGGTAATGTTCGTTTTCATTTTTTCCATTCCGAACTTACGAGCACATCCATAGAGCTGGTCTAGAACGTAATCTTCAGAGGTTTCGGTCCATCCCCTTTATATTTTGGCGAAAAAGAAACACGAAAATTGTCCACAACAACGGTATTAGAAATATTTAGAGAAAACGCAAGTACCGCCATTGTTTGACGTCGTGCTCTATGGTTTCCTAAATCGATGTTCGAGAAGTATTTTCTGGTACACCAAGTAGAATTATACTTCGTGATACCGTTTTTACCCTAACGTTCAAGTTACCCTTCCTGTCCCACCATGGTACATTGGGATATATGCGGCAGTATGAGTCGGGATCTGTCTTGAGTAGGTAAGCATTCAGCGATACGTTCTCGATATCAGCCTCGCATTTCATTGTTACCTTGAGCAAACGAGGTTGACCAATAGGAGCTGAAGTTGAGTGGCGAGTTAGACAAGTCACTTTTTTCTGCGATTACATGTTCACTTTGCATTAGGTGGCAAAGTTGAGACCATTTATCGACGTCATGTTTCTGTTTGCTATTGAACAGGCTTTCTTGGGACTCGCTAACGTTCGTACATATCAGGCTCAGCGCATATGGGGAGTTCTTTTTGCGTACAGGAAAGTCATTTTTTCAATGTACAACATTTGGGGCTTGACTTTGTGAGTCGGGTACAGCAGTTTTGGAGTGTACAGCTGAGGTAGACCGTAACAGCAAGAATTTCCTACGTCCGTAGTCGTTTTAACGGATTCCGAAACGGGATAGTTTGCCTCCTTCGGTCAATGTCGACCACGGATGTACATCACAATTTTCATGTTCAACAGCTTTTTAAATGACCAAACAATCCGATAAGGGAGGAACAATCTCTACCAAAGCGCTCGCAACGGTAGTCAGAACTCGATTTTAGTGCGTCAGTTGCACGCCGGCGGCATGATCTGCATTCAGCAGCCAAGAGCTGCATCAGCTCCTCCCCAGCTTGCAGACGACGCTTTACAAAATGCCTCCAATGTGAGCGATCAAAAGCAAGTTCTTCCCAACCCGCGGGGTCAATGCCAAAAGCTTTCCTATCTCTTTTGCAAACGTCTTTGTGCCGCAAGTGCGGTCTGTCAATGGTTGATTTCCTAATTGCAACTCATCATAGAGTAGATCTTTTGAATACTACTATTATCCATTGTGTAGAGGGATTAACCCTTTTTTTTCTTTTTTGGCACACCAATAGACTTAGTCTCAGATTCCTTCAGAGGTGGCTCCGAAATCGTTGTGTTGATTTGATGGTTAACATCAGTGATCACTTCCGTACTCGCATGATTTACCAATATTCACTCCACACGTCGAATGCTCAACTCGAAACTTGCCATCCTATTTTCTAATTTGGCTTCAAAAGTATCGGCACCGTGCACGGATTTAGCTCTGCAACGAACACAGACGTAGCAAGCGCCTGTAACCATTTCATTATTTATTAATGCTATCGAATCACGGGATAAAGTACGGTCACATTTACCATGGATTTTACCCACACAGAAAACACGTTATTAATTTACTTGCCATGGGACGCACCGGATGTTCATGTGCTTTGCACGTGACCTCATGACAATTCTGCGTGTCGAGATTCGTCCTAACAGCTGGGCCGGCCGTGACCATTTATGCGTTCGCACTGAGGTCAAGTTGGTTCCATCTCGCTGTCACAGCTTGACCGATCGATTTTTTGTCCCAATGTTGGATCTCGTGATGCGGCCAAACATGTTAGTAGCCTGAAGTGTGTTGTTCGGATGAGTGGTGGGCGTTTGGTCGACAGGTCGATGTGGCTGCTTTGGAACTCGTGATTTCGTCATTTAGCAAATAATCCACTATAACCAGTTAACCACACAAGGTAGAAGATAGAAACATGTATTAAAATGCGTAGCTCGACGCGATCTTTGCAATGATAACAAAAACGGTAGAATATATAGCGATGGGAAAACGTTTGCGCGCGCGAGTAAACTGAGATATTTATGCCGATATGGCAACTTGGCTGTTAATCAGTTGACGAGAGCAAAACGAATAAATTCCGAGAGATATAATTCTTGGAATGCGAAAAAACAGGTAGATTCGGCGAAGATCTGACCAGAAGTGTCAGAGCAAAAATTGCGACCGCACAACAGTTGATAGTTGTAAGTGGCAGAGTTACTCGAGAGATGTTTGCAACACTCACCTGATTTGATCGCCATCACTGAAACATGGTATTATTCTCAATAGAATGAGACGGACATATCCATTCACATAATGGATTTGATAAGAAACGATCGAGAGAAAAGTGGCGATGGTCTTGCTCTTGATTATCATAATCGCCTCCACTGCCGTGCAATAGACAACACGGAAATCACCACCGAAGCTACAATTTGGTGTTCTTTATCGCTAATGTCTTGTGAATCAATCGATCAATGTGTGCATACGAGTGTTGTTCCCCGACAGCGAAAACAAGCCACCTTGACCGCTGCGCCAAGTGCCCGGACCCGGTAAGCGGTGATAGTGCTTTGGTAGAATGCACTTTTTGTAACTTACATGTGCACGTGGCCTGTGATAAGACTTCAACTGATGAATGTGTGCGCATCTTGAATGATGAAAATCTCCCGTCCGTTTGCTATTTCTGTAACGTCTGTAGGGATTCAATCGTGAATGGTGATCGCAAGCGTACAAAATCCCCCCCTGGAAATGAGGCTCTAGATTATGCCACACAAGCCTGGACACCATGGCTCCAAAAAGACATCTTACCCCTGGATCGCATATACCGGAGGGCCTCTAAGCTTGTCATTGGTCTCCTCCAATATTAATAAGCTATCATCGTCCCATTGATTTTTATTTTATTTATACTTATATATGTATATACATGTGTACCTATGTTTCCACCCTGTGGTTATTGTAAATTTAATTGCGTTTTCAACCATAAATCTTGAATCTTGAATCATGCTGTGTGATACAATTCACAGCAGGGGAGTTTCATACATTCCGTTTGAGGAATTAACTTGCGACAATCTCAGAATTTATCAAATTTTCGCCCAATGTTTCAATTATCAAGTCGCCTTAGTGCTTAAAACGTTCCATTGAATCATTTGGCACGAACACTTTAGAGCAATCGATCGCGGGAGCATTTGAGTTTACGAATGCGTTCTCAGTGAGGTTTTCACCACTCTGGATGGAAAAATTGCCTGGTTTTACTTTTCCTTTCGGTGTACAACAAGTGTGCACAAGAATACGCTCCCGATGGCGTCGTCATAGATTGCATTGTTCTTCTTCCTTTTACTCAGTCTATGGTAGGCCAGCTAACAAAGCAGCAGACATTTTAGGTTCATGGTTGTACGTTAAACGGTTTGATGCTGTACGCAAAACCCGCAACCATTCCATTCTGCTTTGCTCAACGATTGAACTAATTTGCACCAAACCTTTCGCTTAGCTACGGTTGATTAGGGTGGATAATCTGTTTGGGTAAAAGAACAAAAAGCTTTGCGTGATCGGAATGCATGTGGGTCATAGATTTTTGATCGATTTTCAGTGCCGACTCATATCACATTTTTTGGTGAATGGCCGGATTCACGTTTCAATCGATAAAAATATGCCTACGCTCCAATCACAACGGGCTGAGTGACCGTCGCATAGTTTACTACGATACAGATGCTAGGCTATCCAGCGTTAATTGTTGCGTGTATAGAATTGGCCCTCTACTTAATTACAGTGGTTGGTGTAAGATAAGATTGGTATGCAACCATAACCGATTGACAAATTTAGACTGAAGCCTTGGATAATTTAAATAGAAGGCTAGCAACCCTGGCTGATTGTCGAGATTATTCCGTAATCTTTTCAGAAAAACGCTGATGATTCCAGATTCCAGATTTATGGTTGAAAAAGCAACTTACTTTACAATAACCACAGAATCAAAGTATATGTAAAAATGTTTATATTCATAGATTTATTCATAGATTCATAGATTATATGCAGGTAAAAAGCTATGCTTTACAAGACTAACAAAAATGTACATCGGGTCGGATGGTAAAAATATCAAAATATTGTTAGATTATTGTCAAACATAAAAAACATACTTGTCCATGTGGATATCTGGTGATTTCTTGAAAACTTCAACGGTTCCAGATTGTACCACATGAGTATGTAAACTGTTCCACAATTGCACATTGCGAACGGAAAATGCATATTTGCGGCAGTTCAACCTGCCTTGCTGTTGGTAAAGTTTCGATTGGTGACCTCGCAGATGTGTGTTATGGGAAAGATGAAACAAACGACCGCAAGGATGATTTGTTTGATTAAGCACTGTCCAAATGAATATTAGTGCTCCTCGTTTCCGTCTGTATTCAGCTGAATGCAAATTCAATAATTTAAGTCTCGTTTCGTATGGATAATTTGATAGTCCCAGGACGAGTTTTGTCGTTCTGTGCTGTGGAGTTTTTACAGCAGAATATCTTTTTCAACCAAGGATCCCATGCCGGTATAGCATATTCATCATGAGGACGGATGTACGTTGAAATCAATTTGCAGGCAATATTGGGGTCAAACGAACCTAGGACTCTTCTGAGGAGACCCAAGTTGTTTTCAGCTTTGCAGGCAGCCAGTCGACATTGCATTGAGTTTCCTAAGTCTGATTGGATAATCATACCTAAATCTTTTTTCGGATGAGGCAGGTTTAATAACAGCTCGACCAAGGTAATATTCTTTGCTCGACTTGCTAATGAGAGACAATAGGCTGCATTTCGAAGCATTCAGGGGCATTTCGTTGTCTAGGGACCAAGTGTGAATCATATCGAGATCCCGTTGCAGGTTCTGCGTGTCGTCTGTGGAGCTTATCCTGCGCCAAAGCTTTGCGTCATCAGCGAAAATAAGCACCGACGACTGCAATACAGTAGGCAAGTCGTTTATATATAATAAAAACAAAAGCAGACCGAGGACTGATCCTTGTGGGACACAATGGGCAACTTTAATCGACTCGGATAGTTCGTTTTTGACTCTCACATACATCTCACGAGATATCAACCATTCTTTAATCCATGCATGGAGTTTACCCTGTACTCCGTAGGTGAGTAGTTTCGACGAAAGTATTTCGTGATTCACACGATCGAAGGCTTTTGAGAAATCGATATAAATTACGCCCACGGAGTTGCCGGCATCCAGTAGCTCAGACCAAGATTCTTTTGCTAATAGCAAGTTTGTCAGGCAGGATCGTTTTTCCTGAATCCATGCTGTGCCTCGGAGATTAAATTATTAATCTCAAAGTGATGCCGTAAGGCATCAGCTATTAAGTATTCCATTACATTTGATAGCACTGGTAATAACGCTATCGGGCAATATATATATATATATATATATATATTGTGTGTGTGTGTGTTTGTGTGTGTGTGTGTGTGTTTGTGCCAGAGTCTTGGCAAAACTGTTTCGGGAAGTTCGGAGTAGGTAGAGCCAATGAAAATGGACAACACCTTTTAGAACTGGCACACAGTTCCGTCTTCGTTTCAGTGACACTTTCATTAAACAAAACCACAACATCAAGTATCCTGGAAACATCCACTTTTGAAGCAATGTCATTTGCTTGGTCTTATCCTCGTTAAGCGCGCTAATATTAAATGTGTAAAGCTCACAAGATCACAACCTCACAAGCGCAAGGATTCAAGGATTCAAGGATTTATGGTTAAAAAAGTTAATACTTTACAACACCACAGGATGACGGTATGAATAAAAACAGGAAAAATACAATAGTATAAAAGCAATAGTGAATATCAAATGTAAGGCTCACGAATGTTATTCTTTTGCATATGTAAGTCCAATTTCGCTTTAAACGCCGCCAGGCAAGGAGAGTCCACCACATGTTGGGGTAGGGAATTTCAAAGAAATATAGCACGTACGGCGAAAAAATGGCGCCGACAATCAATACGGGAACTTGGAACGTAGAGGGATAAGGTATGTCCGCGTGTCACTTTCCTATCACACACATCGATCAAGTGTTTTAGTGGATGTCCTTCAGTAGACACAATTCTATATGTGAGGATTATATCGCGTCGTATCCTCCTTTGGGTAAAGTCGCATAGACTCAGACGTTGCAATCTTTCGGTGTACGGCACATTGCGAAGACCAATCACTAACTTTGTTGCTCTATGATAGATTTTATCGAAGAGAGCAATGTCTTTTCGCAGCCAAGGAGCCCAGACCTCTACCGCATACTCCATCGTAGGGCGAAGGTAGACATTCATTATCCTTGGTAAGGTTACCAGAGAGAATCTTCCAAATATTCTTCGAAAGATACCCAACAATCTGTTTGCCCGTCGATATGTGTTCTGGCAGTGCGCTGTGCTCTTCAGGTTCCCGCTAATTCACACTCCCAGATCTTTTTCTAACGAGCTCCATGCTAGGTTTTCAGTTCCCAATCGATATGTCCAAGGAACATTCTTGCCAAGATGGAGCATCTTACATTTCTGTATGTTGAATGACATGTCATTCATGACCGCCCAATTCGACACGCTGTCCAAATCCATTTGCAGTTTCTCACAATCCTCTGCAGAACTTATTGGCGTCCAAATTTTCATATCATCCGTGAAGAGGACCATTTTGGACGATATGAGGGGGGGGGTAAATCATTTATGTACAGCAAAAAGAGGAGCGGGCCTAACACAGACTGCGTCACTGACCATTCACTGGTTTGTGCAAAACTGAAGTTTCCCAGTGGATATTTGACTGTGCCAAATTGTCTGCACAGCCAAGGTTAGCCGACACTTGCATGTGCGAACCTAATCTAGCTGCGCGATTTTCAAAAGCCTTCACAACTAAGTTCGACAAAGCAACCTCACTCGAATCGGCTTCAGGGATCTGGGAATCGCTAAAAAGCTGCGTATGCCGAGTCGCACTTTCGAAGAATGCTCGAACGAGCGACTGGTTCGAAGCAAAAGCATCTGAGATGACTGCAATTTGGACGAGATACGGTAAGCATTATTGAAGTTCAAAAGTATGCCAACAGATGAAAACATGCGACTTCTAATAGCAGCTAGAAATAAGGTCCAACAGACTGCAAGACAATGTGCAAATGACTATTGGACTGAAATTAGCCTCAGTATCCAAAAAGCTGCAGATACTGGACATTTTCACTGTATGTATGATGGGATCTCTCAATCCTCCACTGTCTTGTGGCTACATCCCATCATGTAAAAAGCTTCAGGACTCAACCTCTTGGAAAAATCTGGAGCCGGAGTTCAGTTAGGCAGTCCGAAGTTTTATTCAACTTATTCCTGCCAACTCCTGCGACGGCATCGTTGTCCAAACGTATCAGCCTAGCTGATCCTTTGGTTCCGGTGGTGCCGTGGAGAGGGAGCACTTGCTGCATGAGCAACAGCAACAATAAAATCAAAATCAATGAAACGATGAAAGTTTATTGATAGTTGAGGGCAAAATTCGGATTAGCTCTCATATAATCGTCAAGTTCCGATTTGAATATAGATAAAATGTTTGAACTTACCAAATCGGCATGTAGGGAATTCCAAACAAAGCACACACGGACGAATAAAAATACCTGCGGCATTTCCGTTTAGAGTGTGGTATTTCCAACTTGAAACCATGGCCACGGCTGTTTCTGGAAGTTTGAAGGTGGAATAATAACTCGAGGGAGTGGGAAACAGTAGTATTTTGTATGCGAAGATGAGATCACCTTGCATTCTTCTATGTGTAAGTGTTCTCAGCTCCAGTCGTATGAGTCGCCTGGCGAATGGCATATTTCCGAGTCCAATGACAAGCTTAGATGCTCTCTGTCATATGCGATCCAGAAGTATGATGGTTTTTTGGAGCCAGGCTTGTGCGGCATAGTCTAGTACCGGGTGTATATATGTGTTCATCATGAGAGGAAAACACCCCGGGGGAAAACGTCCAAATATCTGTCGTAAAATGTCGAGCAGCCGAGACGCGCTTTTGTAAACGGCTTCGCATTGTAGACCAAAATACCGCAAATCCAGACACCCAGGTCCTTTTCTTCTTCGGTGTACTCCAGGTTTCTGTCGGCGAGCTTGTATTGATAGGAAAAGCCAAGGTCACGACCGATCTGAATGATCTTCGACTTTTGCATACTCAATGACAGTTTATTTTCGGATGACCGGTTGTACGAAGCATTCAAATCTTGTTGCAGCAAAATACAATCATCAGCATTGCTGATTTGCCTCCATACGTTTATATCGTCGAAAATAGTATCGTTCCCGCGGAATGGAAATCTGGCATCATCACACCAATCTACAAGGGCGGGAATCGATCTGACGCTGCGAACTATAAACCACTTACGTTGTTGCCAGTAATTTTAAAGTGTTAAAGAGTTTAGTAGCGGAAAAGATCACCCATCACCTCGAAACTAATAGACTGCTTGCGACTGAACAGCACGGTTTCAGGAAAGATCACTCATGTCTATCTAACCTCTTGCTCATCTTAAACAACTGGACTGAGTGTGTGGACAATGGTTCCTCCATCCACGCATGCTTTTTAGTCATGTCAAAGGCTTTCAACCGCGTCAATCATAGTATTTTCATCCAGAAACTTGAATTGCACTGGATAACAGGAAAACTTTTTGCTTGGCTAGAATACTATTTACGCGACAGGAGTGCCCAAGTCAGAGTTGACGGTGCCTTATCGAAATCATTTAAAATTACGAGCGGAGTGCCCCAGTGTTCGGTCCTCGGACTGATTTTGTTTTTGATCTACGCAAACGACATTCCCGAGCGTATTAAATGCAAGGTTATGTTATTTGCAGTCGATATCAAGCTCTCGAGAAGCATACGTACAAATGATGACTGTGAAACTTTGCAGAAGGGATCTAAACACATTGCACGATTGGTCTCTGAGAAGTGCAAGGTGTTAAACATTGGAAAGACCGTGAATTACAACTACACTCTTGGGTCCCACCAACTCGTCTGGACAACTGAAGAGAAGGATTTGGTTGTTTGGACCAGTTCATTTCTGAAGATGTCACTGCAGTGCAAAGCGGTATACAAAAAGGCGTCACAAGTATTTGCGTTATTGAAACGAATTTTCGGCAGATTTTCGAATCAGTCTGTGCCCCGGATCATGAACGCATATCTGAGACCAGCGATGGAGTACGCCGTTCAGGCTTGATCACCCTGGATTCAGAAAGACATCAATCTTGTGCAGCGTATTTACCACCGAACCACAAAGCTTGTACCCGGACTAGCTGCTAAACCATATGAAGAAAGTTTGAGGAGTCTCAATCTTTTCGACTTTCGCTGTCGTCGACTAAGAGGTGACCTCATACTGATGTACAATATTATGCACGTCCCTAACCATCCCTTGTTCAAACTTTTCAAACGCTCGCCACCCCGTGCCAGTTGGAAACATGAACTTACAGTGCTTATTCCCACTTCAAGACTGAACTGTCGAAGATATTCGTATGCTGTACGTGTAAGTTTCACATGGAACACCCTCCCCTCCACTGTTACACACTCAGCCAACCTGGATATTTTTAAAGCTAATTTGGACAAATACTTGAGAGAAAACCCAAATTTTGATACGGTTTACACTACATGAGTTTCCCTGTTCTTCTCTTTTTATTGTATATACCTTATAACTCGATCCTATGGTTATTGTTAAGCTAAATGCTTTTTAGACCATTACAACTTTGAATCACTTTGAAACAATACCATCCTACTCTCATTTGGTATTGGTATATCGTTCATATAGATTAGGAAAGGTATTGGTACAAGCACTGATCCTTGTGGAACACCGATAGTGACATCGATTTTCTTTGATAATAGGCCGTCCACACGAACTCTGATGTGTCTGTTGCGGAGGTAATCACTTATTAATTTACATAGCATCCCAACAATACTGTGTTTCTTTAGCTTGTTCAAGAGTAAACTGTGATCAACTCTGTCGAAAGCTTTAGAAATGTCCAGGTAGCACGCATGAATACAGCCACCCGCATCTACAATCCTCGTCCAATCGTCTAACCTTTTCAGCAAATTTGTTAGACAACAGCGATTTCTGCGAAATCCATGTTGAGCAACTGCAAAAAGTTGGTTCGTTTCCAGATGTCGCACTATTTCTGCGGTTATTATTCGCTCAAAAACGTTTGATACCTAAGACAATAATGTCACCAACCTGTAATTTTTTTAACTTCAGAACGGCAACCACCTTTGTAAATGGGTATTATTTGTCCCAGTTTCCAGTCTTTGGGTACCACGCCAGCTTGGAGAAAATTATTAAACATTCAGGATAGTTGTTCAGATAGCTGTGCATGACAGGTTTTGAGCAGCTTTGGAGTTATCTCGTATGGTCCTGGAGATTTATTTACGTTTAATTTTCGTAAGTGCTGCGCTACCACCATCGGATAATTTAATAATTCACTCAAGGTCGGTCGGTCAAGTCGAATGATTGGTTCACGATCAGGCTCCGTGGATTTCGGCGCAAAACTCCGGCATATATATATCTATATATCACTATACTGATCTATACGTGGGGATCTGATCGATACCTTTAAAATCGTTAGAGGCTTTAGTTTTATTGATCCGGCTGATATGTATGCTCTCGCGCCAGTAGTAGGTACTCGAGGCCATTCACTGAAACTGGCAAAGCAACATGTCAGGTCTAATGCACGTAAGCACTTCTTTAGCGAAAGGGTAGTGAACCATTGGAACTGTCTGCCCGAAGAGGTAGTTTGTTATACTTCAGTAACGTGCTTCAAATATAGACTAGACTCGATCTGGCGCTCTGTTTCCCAATTTTTATCCCTAATTTTATAGTTGTTCTTCAATTTGTCGTTGGAACGCGCTAATGTCTCTCCTCACCTATTGGGTGAGGGAGTTTTTCTGTTGCATACCAGCCAAAGTCATACCAGAAGAATATTGAACCTACTGTTCAAAGTTGTGGACGCTTTTTTGGCTTACCACCGGAAGTATTCTGGACGCTCGATTGGCGACTCTGCCACATATCGTCCTGTGCAAACTGAACTGAACTGAACTGAAATATACCACTATACATCTATATACGAATATACAAATCTATATACCACTATACACGAGACGTGCGGTTGGATTAATTTTGAACTCCGGTAATTTGGATATAACTTTCATAGTTTTCATCAGATCGGTTTAATTTTTGAATATCTATCTGAAAGTTTGCTAGGACGGATCTAATCATACAAGAATCATCAACGACGTTTAGTTCTTTGTGTGCGTCACCCGTGGATTTTCTACGGTTCGTTTTTTTATTTGAATCTGTTTTGTGTTTCTGTTGTTAGATCAACCCATCAGTGTTTATCAGTGTCGGGAACTACCTGGAGAAATACTCAACGGGAAATTAATTTCCCGCAAATATTCTCAACGGCAAATTCGCGGCTAAATCGGTTGACGAAATATTCCTAGAACTCGTCACTTTCCGTCAACTTCACACAATACGATACAAACCAACCGCAGCCGTATCGATTTTTGTGCTCTGATTTGTACTTTTGGTTGGCCCCGCTAACATGAAACAATCAGATGTTCGCGAAACGGGTGAAAGTCGTCAGTGGTAAGGTCAAATCTGTCACGTGTTCAAACTGTTCCCACACATGCCTGGAGTACGCTACATGTGCAAAAATGGTCGAACTAAACCAAACGCAGATTTAATTGCTAGAACAAATGTCCAACAAAGCAACCTGGATGATCGGATGCTGAGATTAGAGGTCCTTATGCAAACGCTGAAGGCATTGGTAGAGACTCTGGTCACCGCTCAGAAATCTCAGTTTGCCCGTATAGGTTTGGATAAATCGGAAACCACTGACGGTAATACCAGTCAAATAAACGCTGAATCTTCGCAGATCATTCAACACGATGGTTTATCTGTTGCAAATGAGCCGGTGAGTCGTGAAGCGTGTTCTTTTCATCAAGAAGCCATCTTTACAAATTCGACTGTTAAAGGCCTGTCTGTCCAGAACCTTCATGGTCCGCAAAAAGTTACGGAGCCTAAGCCACCTGCTCATCTGAAGGTTCAGCGAAAACCCTCAGGTTCAAAACCAAAAGTCACGGTGCGAAATGCTCCCAAATTAGACACGATAGGTATTCTATCTAAGGCTGTTGAAACGTCCAGCAACCAGCTAAAGCGATAGGCCTACAGTGTACATTCGCTCCATAGACTAAGCTTGATTTGCACCAACGTTAAGCAAATAAGTGACACCTTACTAGAAGATGAGCTAAAACACGATAAAGAAAAATGGAGAAAAGCGGCATCATGGACTTGGAGCCAGTTGAACCCCTATCATTGATACGACTGAATCTTAAACATACTTCCTCAAATCTTGACCTTTCAAGACTGCTTAAAATCACGGTCAACTCTGAAAGGGATCTTGAAAACATCTTACTATCCGCTTTTCTCCTGCGTAGGGAGAGTTCAGAGACCACTGCACGGATCTTCCCTGATGGGAAGGGGCTCGGAACTCCCAGCAACAAGACCAAACGAAGCAGAGGGATGATCTAAGTTTAATACTTTTGGGAGTCCCAGAAGCTGATGAAGCAACTGATAAAACAGTGCAGCGCGAACACGATCAGCTACAATGGAGATTCCTCAGTGATATACTTGGCTTGCATGATGTAGCTGTGACGGACAATTTTCGCATCTCCAAATCTACGAATTATATGAGCATTGGTCCTAAGCCCCTTAAAATAACGTTCTTGCGTAAAGTTATGTTAAACACGGTCAAAACACGTTGGGAAAATGGCAGCAGACTGATGCCATGAGAAATTAGACTAAGCGCATCGAAACTTCATATTGGACAGATAGATGCACCACAAAGTCCAATAGAAACATCACCAAGTCAATCAGTAGTTGACGTGTCAGAAACAAATGCAGCCGATACTAAAGATCACTGTATTCCAACAGTACAACATCAAAACGATCAGTCATCCTTGCAAGCAAAAATAACTTCATATGGAGGAGTCGGCCTAAGATATATTCTGCATTCCGCTACTCTCCTTCCCAACACCCCATCCTTGTTGAGAAAAACAACCCACGAAATGCATCTACACCAACGCACAATTTCTCGGAAACAAAATGCTCCGGTTTAAAAACCTCACTTCAAACTAACAG
This sequence comes from Atriophallophorus winterbourni, assembly GCA_013407085.1. NCBI lineage: Eukaryota > Metazoa > Platyhelminthes > Trematoda > Plagiorchiida > Microphallidae > Atriophallophorus > Atriophallophorus winterbourni. Next base: position 22,025 of record JACCGJ010011208.1, on the reverse strand, counting down.
TGCCTTTATAAAACGCAAATAGAAAAGTGGATTACATTGGTTTGATCTAAACAATGGTAGCTTTCGATGAACATAATATAAATTTCAGTGATCCAGACTCGTATTGCACAGCCCTGACAGATTAGATCATCAACATGATACATTTCAATTCTAAATATGTCCCGAAATATAATAGCAAAGAACCACACTTCAGAATTCGCAGTCAGACTAGAAAATGGTTCACAAAACCAAATTTGGCATGGGCTATTCACACGGTCGCCAGAACTGATTCGACCTGGGCAAATTTTCGCGAATTGCGGAATCAAGTCACAAGCCTCATCCGGAAGGACAAGCAATATCACCAGCTTCAGCTGGCAGTAAGAATGCAGCGAAATCCCAAACTGCTTCATCGAACTGTTTACAAGACTACGAAGCTGAAACCCGGTGTTTTTTCGATCATGACAGACAACGGACTAACTAATTCTGTGCTGGAAACCGCTAACGCTCTCACTAATTTTTATTCACGAGTTTTCACTCCCAATGATGCATTAAAATCATCGGAATTGTGAGCACCAATTGTGCCGGAGACTATATGCCGTATATGCATCAATTCTGAAATAGTGCAGCACTACTTACGCAGGTTGAATATCAACAAGTCCCCGGGAGCTGACGGAATCACACCAGCAATCCTAAAGTTATGTGGCAATTAATTGTGCGAACCACTTTGTGATTTATTTAATCACTCCTTGAGGGAGGGTGTTGTGCCTAATGACTGGAAAAGAGGAATCATAACACCCATCTACAAAGGTAGAACTCGTTCTGACCCAGCAAATTACCACCCTGTTACACTCCTTCCAGTGATCTCAAAAGTTATGGAGCGAATTGCGTGCGAAAGAATTGTGAGTCATCTCGAAGCCCAAAACTTTTTGTCCCTAGAGCAACATGGATTTCGGAATTCTCGTTCTTGAATAGCCTACTGGAGACAATGGACGACTGGAAGCAGGCAGTGGATGATGGTGGTTGCGTGCATGCGTGTTACTTGGACATATCAAAGGCGTTTGATCGCGTGGACCATTCTATACTCCTGAGCAAGCTGCACGATGTTGGTATTAATGAGTGCCTTCTTACTTGGCTGAGAAGTTACCTTTGTGATCGCAAGGCAACTGTACTTATCGATGGTGATGTCTGGGGAAATTGAAGCCACTAGTTGTGTCCCACAATGTTCAGTACTTGGTCCGGTTCTCTTTTTGGTCTACATCAACGACCTTCCGAAACTTGTCACAGCCAAAATGGTGATATTAAAATTTGGATGCGAATCACGTCAAGCGTGGACTGTTTGCGCATACAAAGCGATTTGGATATATTGAACAGCTGGTCAGAGTGAAACAAACTTCCATTCAACTTCAGAAAGTGTAAAATGTTGCAAATAGGCAAATATTTCCCATTCTCATACAACTGGAATGGACAACAAAAGAAAAGGACCTCGGCGTATGAATTAGTGGAAGTTTTAAGAATAGCATGCAATGCGAAGCAGTGTACAACCGAGCTAACCGCATGCTAGGTATGGTTCGGCGTATTCTCGGACATTTTCCCGAGAAACATTCCCAATGCTCATAAACACGTATATTAACCCAGTGCTGGATTACTCAGTGCAAGCTTGAGTACCATGGCTACAAAAGGACATCAAGCTGCTCGAGAGGATTTATCACAGAGCAACCCAAATGGTTGGCTGTCTCCGCAACCTACCATATGAGAATCGACTCGTGCATCTTAATTTGGATACACTGCTTCGCAGACGGGTTCGATTTGATCTAATCTTAACTTATAAAATAATGAACTCAAAGAGGCACCCTCGGAGGCATCTATTTCTCCTCCGGTCAGGCCATGCAACACGTATTCACTCTATTACTCTATTTAAGCAAGCGAAATGTCTCTGCCTTGTCACACACCCAAGTCACTTGAGATCGCGAATTCGGAAAGAGGTGTTTGACTATTAGCGCCTTGAAGTAATCTCGGTCTCAGAATATCGAGGTCAGTCACACGAGTTAAACGTCGTGAAGGGTTCAACGAATGAACATCTCGGATCTCAAGGGAACCGTAGTTTTCGAAAGCGTGGAGCTTTTGTTTTAACCGAAGGCGTTATAACCTCGTCACAAAGGACCAAAAACCGAATTCATTTCATGAACTGGTTAAGTTGACTGTGTTGCTAGTTCCTTCACGAAACTCTAGGATGGTGTTCAACGGAATATTTCATTTACCATACTCGACCAGATGGGAAAAGTCTCAGGGGAATAAACGACTATGGGAACCGATTAAGACAGACAAAAGAAGATTGTTGCACGGGATGACGTGGATTCAAACGGGATCAATACAAAACTCAGACGGGGGTTCATTGAACAGTAGCGACAAAAAACGCCCAACGAAACACCGCTTACAAATCAGAGCCAATCATGCAAAAAGAAGGGTGAGCGAGCTAGGATAGTCAATTTGTGCAGCGGGAGAAAAAAATGATCTAATGGTGCTCGGGGTGATTTTTCAAATGATCAATAAACTTGATAGGTTCGATTTCACGTAAACAAATTTTGTGCACCGCAGTAAAAATCGGATACGCATCCAGCAGATTGTTGGACTTGAGCATGTGATACACCTCAGCTGCCGTGAGCGGTCCCTGAGCGCTTTGGCCCTGCAACTGTTTTTCCAACTCGGCCAGTGGTTGATCAGACGTGGCTAATTTGTAACCCATTCGCTTGTTGCGACCTCCGTAGCATGTGGCGATCAAGTCGGCGACTCCACAACTTTCGAGGAAGGTGCCTTCCTGGGGACCTGCAACAAACGAACAGTCAGTGCATAGAAGAGGAAAAGTTTGCGAATGGACGAGAACGGGTTAACGGGACTGCAGGATGTCTTTGCTTGTATGTCTAGTTAACAGGAAAAAAATATCATGCAACGAGACATCCATGTAGGATGGCTAGACCGGAAGTATGCTTGACTCAACTTAGTGGCTGACCGCCAGCCACTGTCGTCAAATTCGCACCAGACCAGGTATAGAGCGCTCTGCGCAAAAAATGCCTCAAATAGTTGAAATGACGTCAATTAATGGCTACACGGAGGATAGTGCCGTTGCCTCCTAAGACGCGGTGCTCAACCTCAGAGGTGCAAACAATATGTGTTGCTTAATAAAGTTGGTTGAAGACCTCCAGCCTCTAAACATCTTCTGGATGAACTCTCCAACACTGCCTCCCGTAAATCAGTACTGTCCTCAACGAAGTGGATAGAACCTTCCCTTCAATCTGGAGCTTAGAGCAGAGCCAGTCTGACTTTAGAAATCCTTCATTCGCTATTCCACTTCCAGTAACCATTAAACTCCCTAAGTAGTTGAACTGCGTAACATGATCATGATCATCATCCAGTTCAGCATGCAGCGAATCGCGATAACACATCATAGCAGGACTGCACGATTAGACATCCGGGGCAATGAATATCTTGAGGACAATTCATCAAGTATGCATCATCCAGACAAACTCACTGCGTTCTCCAAAGAATTGGAAAATAAAGTTGCGCATTTCCATGAAGCCAAGACGAATGGCTGCGGCTTTCGTGTTGTCCTTGTAGTCCAGTCCCTCGATGATTCCGACACCAACGGCCACGATGTTCTTCAACGCACCGCACAATTCTGTACCAACCTCGTCTTGGATGACCACAATCCGGAAGTAGGGTGTCTGTGAAAAAATCAAGACTGACAGAGCGGATTGGTGTGACGAATGTATTTATTGACCTCTAGGGAAATGATTGATTGTAACAGTGTGAAACATTATCATCCAAAAACCACTCAGATAGTAATGTGATAAGAGTGCAAGAAGTCCATTTTGCAGAAAGCATCACACGCTTTAAGGTGTTCAAGGATGATGTGTGTGTGAAGTCACAAGGCAAACTTCCGCACATGGGCCGGGTTTCACAAGCCTGAACAGATACTAAACAGTTCGAAATGGCACCAGACTCTGACTTGGCTCAGGCAAGAGCAAGGCCTTGACAATAAGATTGGCTGTAGTTGGGGCGACCGGTCCGTCTGGGATGTGATCGAACATTTTAATAGACACTTACCATGAGACACACGTCTGAGAATATCGACCAATGACGGCATTCGTTGCAGTTGGAGGGTATGATTATTCAAGTATGCCGTCAAGTGTATTGACGAGGGAATATTGCCATGAAACATGTTAACGAAAGCCACACGGACATTGCTGTATGCGCTGACGTCACTCAAGTCGCTTACAAGACGTCGTCATATTGTTGTTTCAGCAGAGGTGTGGGCACCTTATCTCTTCTTCCACAGTTTCCGCCACTCTTGTGGTCACACAGCAGTTAAGCAATCGCGAACATCATCATTCGAGTGGTAGCAACAATTCAATGCGTAATTGCCATACAGCCATGACACGTTAAACTCCTAAGAAAGTGAGTAAGGGTGAGACCTGAAATGTCATGAACCTTGAGCAGATTAAGCACAGACGCACAGGGAATCAAACATCCATGCAATCAAGTGTTGCGAATGAGTACAGTGACATCAGCATGAGAGCATCCTTGCGGTTTTCAAAGTCACGCATCATAAAACAAGCTGTCCTCGTCGGTGTTTGGACACCTAATCGCCGACACTTAATCCCTAGACACTTAAACTCCAGACATTTAACCTCCAAGTAACTTCATCCCCAGTTTGATGACTTCTGATTTTAAGAACGTCAATCTTTGTGTAGAGTATCACTGAATTACTTGAGATGTCATACCACGCAACGAAAAATAAGCGAAGTAGAGATGAAAGCAGATAATGAGGCAGACGATGATTTACGCTTCATGATTGTGCCGTTCGATGATGCATTACAGTCACTCTTTTCTTGCCAACATTTCACCATGTGGACATTTCTTAATGGTTTGCGAAAGGATTGCCGACAGCATACGGTCTCAGTTCTTCAAGCAAGTGCTGGAGTTCATATCAAACAGAAGAATAAGTATGCTGAGATATGCGCATTCTTCAGAAGTTATCAAGCTGACTGACTGGGGATAAAGTGACTTGGGGGTTAAATGTCTGGGGGTCAAATGTCTGGTGGTTAAGTGTCAGTAAACGGTCCTCGTCACTCGACTTGATAACAAACAGCATTCATTAAACAACCCCAGAGGTCTACAAAAGACCGCCACTGAACACGATTCGATAAGAATACGAATTCTCATCGCTTGGAGAGAGACAAGTAATCCCAACTGCAACAAGTTTAACACTCAAAGCATCATCTGCTTGAGCCAACTCAAAGTCTGGCCATCTTCACAGTGAAGCTAGTTCGAGTTAAGAACAAACTCGCCTTCAGCATTCAGTACCTACTACCGACGCGACCTTGGTTTCGTAGTTGCAGGTACCATCTGCAAGATTATTATTAACACATTCGTCGAAATGAATGGGGAGGAAATCGTATCATGCTATACACAAGCAAGCATTTCGAAATGGCGCCACTTCAATCATACAACGATGAATTGGGTCTGTCCCGGGTATTGAAATACGCTAAATGCGAAGCCCAATTTCGGCCCGTGAAACAAAGTAAACATCTAGAGAGAAAAACGCTGAGAGCTAAAACAAGACATGGTAACAAGAAACGAACCTGGAAAAGTGATTTAAGTTCCGCGCCAATCTTCGGATCCGCGGCACCAATGGTCGCCTCGCAAAAGTATTCCATGCTGACCTCGTTGGCCAAGTTGGCGCCCATCATCACGGCACATGGGATGGAAAGTTCATCGCGGATCAAATCAGAGAGCAGTCGGATTCCGCCTTGAGCGCCCGAATCCAAACCCTGTAATCATTGCAGCACACAGTTGGAAGCGGATCGATAGAATTATGCAAACGTGGGTGGGAAGCAAGCACAGGTGGAGCAAAGTGTGATTGAAATGTATGCCGATTTAAAATTACTGCCCGTTTGCCAACTGATGAGAGCCACAACAATCAATCTAGATGGTGAAGCCAACAAAATTCCAAATCTGACAACTACTCCAGCTTCTGGCCTGCACGAGTGGCTTCCCGAGCACGGCAGAACTGCTTCTATCAACAGGTGAATGGGCGAGGGCGAGTGACTGGCGCCTGAAAACCAGTTTGCTTCGGGCAGATGGAGCTCGTTAGCCTGGGAGGGCATTTCATCTAGGGGAAGGAAAACCCAGATTTTAAAACTCTGCTGCCTTGCGGGTTACCCGATCGCGGGAAAGGCTTCGGTGGAAAACCCTGGGGAAAAAACTGGAGCAGAGTCTCGTAGACGGTTAGTTGGTGCACACCACCTCTTGCTGGCAACTCCTCAGTGTTTTGCAGGTCGCACTTGGTTGTGCAAATGCTAGAGAAGCTGACTCGAACAAACGCCGCGTTGTGATAGGGACGCCGCTTTTTACTTAAATTCCCAGGACTCTTCAAAGCCGACTGATCCTCCAGGAGATAGTGGCACAAAATTCGAAAACTCACCATGCGGTTTTCCTGGCCTCATCATGTGACATACCTATGTCCGGAGAATTTGTGTTTACTTCTCAGAGAAGGGGTTAGCCCGTATGTGTCTATGCTCGAGACAAAGAAAATGGTGAGAATAAACGCTTAATGATGGCGGGAAAGTTTCCGCACCAACTTATTATACGTAAGGTATAACCTTTTAAAGAAAATAGCGGTCACATCCTATTGGCCTTTCAAAGTAAACAACTATAAGAGATCAAACATTCAGCTTTTTATGAAGCTCACGACTTGCACGTTTCCATTGCCAGTTGCCTTGCTAAGTGCATGTATGAAAATGGAGATAAAAATGGCAACCCAGGGTGTTTTCGCGTGCAGTTTACTACTGGTGACAAATCAATTTAACACGTTGCTATCTGCACCGAACAGAAGTACTGTACGGTTGCACATTCATGCCGAAGGAAAAGACAATTATTTGAGCTAACAGACATCATTCACTTAGATAAGTCAGGCAAGCAGCTCTAAATTAGCACACATCGCACATCATTTCCAAGACTTCACAGTGCCATAAGCATTGGCAAACGATGCCGCGGAATGGCTTTGAGTTGTAATGGTTATACACACGGACCATACCGAAAAATATTACCAGAACAAGACGACTACATATGTCGCCAACTCATAGCATGTTCATCAAATACTTCGTATGGTGACACAATGGCCGTTAAAATTTGCCTTCTAGCTCAAAAATGCGATCTGAAAGCAAATTCCTATTACTGCTATCGCTCTCATTCATGCAGATAGTAAGTGTTATCAATGAATTATTACGCTGAATTCTCGGAAACCAAGACCCACCTTCATCAAAGAGACTGCGTACGCTCCCTGCTTCACAGCAGGCTTCATTTTTCGACAAAGACCATGCAAAAATTGGTGCGGGAGAACAATGATCAAAACATCAGCATCTTCAGTAGCACGAAGGAGATCCGGTGTTGCGAAGACATTCTTCGGCAGTTCAACGCCAGGGAGATAGCGGACGTTTTCGTGTTGTTCGTTGATGATATCACTCAGTTTTCTGCCATCCACGTCTTCTTCGAAAACCCACATTCTGACCTAAGTGAATATGAGACGCGAGAGGGAGATAAATAAGATGGCGAAATGAGCTACTGTATATGAGCATGAATATATGAAATCACAGCTTGATCCAGGCAAAATCCCGTAGTCATAGACTGTATATGGGTTAAGACACTATCAGGTTGCATATGCTTAGACAGATACGAGATATGAAGACAGAAATAGCAGTGAGACTCTGGCGTGAATTCGCGTGCAGCTCACTGCCAGTTGAGAATGGATTTAGCAGTGTAAAACACACAGCACTGGAGTAATACAAAATTGCAAGAAACAACTAGACCTTGTGGGCCACATCTGACTTTACATTATGAGTTTAGGAGCTTGCGAAATTTAGACTGAAGATTAATTATAATTACAAGAGAAGTGGGTTGACAACTGCCACCGAAGATGAAGAAGTCCAACGTGAAAATACCGAATCTGTAAACAAACAAATAACTATCTTGACCTCATTTAGGTTAATTACTTTTCTCACTAAAAGCACTATAATCCGATAGCAAACAACGATAAAGAAATAATATAAAAACACGAGTAAGCACATCTCAGGACAATGAGAAAGAAGATAGCTACAGATTGTGTGACAGCCGCAAGAAATGAGGAATACAGCATAGAAGCGGAAAATACCGCGATGGAGAAAATGCTTCAGAGCATCAGACGCTATGCGAGTGACATTTAAAGGTTCCTTCAACAGAATGTGGAGTAATAATAACTAAATTTTAAACGATCGACGAACATACTTAAAAATTGTATCTGAAAGCTTAGAAGTTAGCGGTCAGCAGACCACTCAAAAGCCTGTGAATTCGCATGGCCTATCAAATATTTAACGATTACAGAGGCTCCAGAATATGCACCAATTAGTTAAATTAGAAAACTTTGAGCTTGATAACGAATGACTTGTACATCTGCATGTAATCGATCCCAAATCCATGGCAAAGAGCCACACAGTCGAAAACTCAATGCGGGCTAACACACAGTTAGATTGTGAAGGTCTAGACAGGTATGGAGGCAAAGTGGACTGACCAATTCACCCGTTAATTTTAACGAGACGAGAATGAACATGTCTAACTGAGTTAAGCTAATTCTCAAAAGACGATACCACGCTGTTTGCCCTTTGAATAACGAGGCTTGGAAACAGCAACCAGATGAATACCATAGAAGCACAAGATCATCACATGCAGGGTCGAGGCTTGTAGCACTTGTAGCACTTGTTCGTATGCACTAAAGCATCTTTTAGCATCAAGACTTTTATTGAGAAGTTGATGGGGCGATTTGAGCTTTTAAAATATAATGATTTATTTGAGCTCACAAATGGGGTAGGCATATTAACCCAGCCTTAAATTTTAAAAGCGATATAATGAGCTGAGTAAAAACATTTTTGGCTTCCGAGAATTGAAAACGCGGAACTTCCCGAAACAATCTCGGAAGTTAAAGTGACTATTAAAAATGGAACAGAGCGAAGGCTGTTAGTGCTATTCCATGAGTTGCACTATTATAAGATAGTAGTCTATCCTAAAGCACAAATAAACATGCATCTTTTTTAAACGATCAATGAATTAAAATCTTTCTTAATAGTTAAATTAAGTTGTTTTATTGCATTATACTACGGAAACTATTGAACACACAAAATGATACTGATTCTAAACTCTTAAACTTGTGATTGATTAAGCTATCCACTCACCTCTACCCTCACAACGCGCTCCTGAGTTATTGAAATAATCCTAATAGTTACGAGCGATTTGGCGCATACAAAATCTAATTGAACAATTGTTTCTAATTGTTCACTTAGGCGCTGATATCCCCCTTAATGAAAAAATGTCTCTATTTCAAGTATAATAAACTCAATGACTAAAATATTTTATAATCAAAAACGTCTACAGTGAACGAGATAGTGAACAGAAAATTGAATCATAATATACACATGGTTATATAAACAATTCGCACCTGTTTTTCAAAATTATCCAGCTCCTGCACATTGTTGCCAATAATTTTGGCGATTGTTGAACCCCAATTTCCTGAACCAATAATGCTTACCCGTCTGAGCGCCATCCCGTGAAAATGAAAAATAATATTGATTCGGCGCGCGTTGATAGGTTAATGCAAGGTTGTGGGTTTAAACAGTTTTCAAGGATGTTTAGCATAAGTTCAGTTCAGTTCTGTTTACAACGGACAGAGAGTGTCAACAAGCCAATCGAATTTTTTCGAATGAAAAGCCATAGAGAAGCACCATAGTAATTTGTACAGTCTTAGATTTTGTATCACCTATCCGTTCAGGTAAGTTGTCACATCACTGTAAATGGCTGTTATGCCAATCGAGCCTCCATAATTTCGGTCAGTGGGAAGATTCAAAGGAGCGCCCACCACTGCCAAAGTTGACTCATTTATCTTTGCTATCCTCGTCGTATGGGAAGATACGTCAGGTATATTCCATGCCGTCCTTCGTTCCCAGTATTTGTATCAGTTTAATTCATTTCAGTTCAGTCGGCACAGAACAGTAAATGGCTGATAAGCCAATCGAGCGTCCAGAATTTCTGTCGGTAAAAAGCTTTAAACGAGCGCCCACCACTGCCAAAGTTGATTCATTCTTCTCTGGAATCCTCGTCGTATGCGATGGTACGTCCGGTGTTTTCCAAGCCGTCCATCGGTCCCAGTATTTGTAGCTGCTACTGAGAGGTTAGCCATGAAGAATTCGTGCGTACATTTTAAACATAACATTTAAAGCGAGGCACCATATAACCGGATTTTTTAATTGTGGTAAAGACCATATAAGTTGAAAATGAACAAACATTTGGCCAATTCGGTCGACAGGCGACCTTTCGTTGTTGTTCGCCTCCTTCGGTCGATGTCGACCATGTACATCACAATCGAATGAATCTTCATGTTTCAAAGCTTTTTGAATAACTAAACAGTCCGATTCGGGAGGAACAAACTCTCCCGCAGCGCTGGCAAGGATGGTCAGAAATCTATTGTAGGGCGTCAGTTACACGCCAGCGGCGTGATTTGGGTTTAGCAGCAAAGAGCTGTATCTGCTCCTCCCAGCTTGCAGACTACGCTTTGCACAATGATTCCAATATGTGCTACCAAGCGGAAGTTTTTCCCAACTCTCGGGGTCAATGCCAAGAGCTTTCATATCTCTTTTGCAAACATATTTGTACCGCAAGTGCGGTCTGCCCAATGATCGACTTCCTAATTGCAACTTACCATGGAGTAGATCTTTCGGAATACGACCATTTTCCATTCTCTATAAATGACCAAGCCGGAGCACGCGGTGCTGACGTAATAGGGTGAACATGGTCTGTAGACCAGCTTTGGAAACGCTTCAGCGTTAGTCACTCAGTTCATCCACGATATGTTCAAGATACGTCGGATGCTTCGTAGATGGAAAGCATTCAGCTTATGTTCGTGTCTTGCGTGGGTGGTCAAGGTTTCACTGCCGTACATTAAAGCATTTAGTGCGCACGCGCTGTATACCATAATCTTTGTATTTACAGTCAGCTTGCGGTTACCCCAAACACGAGAGTTCAATCGGGACAGAATGACAGCTGCTCTGCCAATCCGCTTTTCAATCTCCGTGTCTAGCGAGAGGTTATCCGCAATGGAAGAACCAAGATATGTGAAATGATGTACTGGTTGAAGCTGACAGTTTCCAACAGTGATGATTGGAGGTGATACAGTCCCTTGTCCAAGGACTTTGGTCTTGCTCATGCTGATTGTTAGCCCAAAGTCTTTGCATGCCGACGAAAAACAGTGCATTGATTACTGTAGGTTCTCTTAGGAGTGAGCAATAAAGGCTGCATCGTCGGCAAACAACAGGTCACGTATTAGCACATCCCGTACTTTGGTTTGTGTTCTCAACCGGTTCAGGTTGGAAAGCTTACCACCACTTCGCGTGCGTATGTAAATCCAATTCAATTCAATTCAATTTTAGTGGTTTAAAAAGCATATGGCTTAACAAAAACCACAGAATAATATGGGAATTACGAATAACATAGCTTTTCTTCAGCGGAATTTAACGTTCAATAAATATAAAGTTTGTTACCTTTATATTTAAAAGTTGCTTTCAGTTAGTCTGTATCTTATCTGATATAGTACAAAAACACAGGTATTGCTAAGAAAAGACAATGAATGATCGATGATAAGTGAAGAGTCACTGTTATTGATGTTCCAAGCTTTTTCATTTTGATTGTTCGAAATAAATTGATCTTTCCTCAATATGAACCGTTTTACCGTCCGCTAGGCGATGTAAATTTATTCCACTTGGTTGAGGTCCGGGGCCAGTTTCATTTGGGTGCGGATTCATAATTATGGTGTGAAGAAAATACTCGAAAGCGAGAGAATGTTGTTTCGAACGTTATGGAAATTTATTAAAGGAAAGCCATTATTATATAAATCATCAGGTAAAAAATCTAAGGTAATTATATTGCGAATTTTATCCATGGTGAGAAATGAAGCCAGATGCAATTTGAATGCATTTATAGAGGAACTGAGTCTCATATATTTTTGAAGGAGATTCCACAGTTTAGCATATTTATTCAAGAAGAAATTGTTCCTTACTTTAGTACGAAACCTTAATAATTCAATAGTTTTTTAGTGTTTCTCAAGCTATACTTAAAATCATGTCGTATTTGAATATTCGAACTTATTTTTATATTATCCGATGATAGTATTTCAAAGTATAAGATGAGATTATGCTTGAGGCTGCGAAACCATAAGGGGTCAAGGCTCAGTTGTATACATCTTTCTCCATAAGATTGTTTCGTGATATAACCGATGATGGATTTTGAAAAAGAACGTTGTATCTTTCCTAAAACAATGCTAGCAGATTTATTTATATTGTTATATATTAAGTTATTATGTTGTTGTGTTGTGTTAATATGTTATTATTATGCCATCACCACTCCATTTGGTCTGTTCGAATTTCTCAAGATGCAATTTGGTCTACACAATGCTCCACAGACCTTCTAGAGATTCATGGACCAAGTTTTTCTAGGCCTATCTTTTGTCTACGTGTAAACTGATGATGTCCTAATCGCATGTACAAATCCCACTGGACATCTTGAACACCTTCGTGAAGAAATTCAAACTCAAATCGGCTACGGCATTTTGGGTAATCCCTATAAATGTCTGTTTGGTGTGAGTTTTGTCGAAATTCTTGGACACCAAATTGATAGTTCCGATATAAAACCGTTACCTCATAAAATAATCGGCTATCCAAAATTATCCATGTCCCAGCTCCATCCTTCAAGTCAGAGGTATCTAAGGTTTGGTCAATTATTATAGACGCTTTATTCCGCAATGTGCTATGATTTCACAACCATTGACTGACTTCTTTCGTTGGAAAAAACATGAATTTAAAATGAATGACTAAGCGATCAAATCATTCGAGCAACTCAAATCTGAACTAAACAAAGTCACTTCACTGACTTATCTATCAACGAACCCCAATGCTCGGTTGTCTCTCGCTACAGACGCATCACAAGAAGCAGTCGGCACAGTCCTTCAACAAGAAGTAGACAATATCATCAAGCCACTCGCTTCCTTTCCACGTCGTCTTCAACCAGCTCTACCTCGATGCGGTACGTTCTGTCGTGAGTTACTGGCTATCTATTATGTGATACGAAATTTCAGTCATTTGCATGAAGGCCGTGATTTCACAGTATGGGCCTAACACACGCCCATACGTCAAATGGATTATATATCACAATTCACGAGCGACATTCGAAATCTTTCCGGGTTGTCAAACACAGTTTCGAATACTTTTTCGCGGATTCACCTGCACACAACGACAGAACACCGCCTTCTTCTGAGCGATCGTTTCCTTTACCTTCATTTAGACAGACTAAATCCTAGCTCATTTGGAAACACTGCAGTCAAGAAGCCCCTAAACCAACAAATGACCTTGATCAATAAAAATCATAGGCGCACAAAAGATATCAGTTACCTGACTCAACTACCATAACCCCCTATACAGTATAACCACTCCTTTATTTTTTGATTTTATTTGACTATCCATGAAACGTCTCATGTTGAGTGACGCGGAAAATACACAGGTATATCAAAACCCAATGAGGATTTGTCTATGAATGCGTATTGTATTGAGGCAAGCAAATATAGTAAAACATACCTGAATTTTTGGGTTTAACTGGGTAAAAATCCGGGTCAATATCAAAACAATATCGAGTACATACCCAGTTACGTATTCCAGTCAAAAATCAAGTGAAGTTCAAATGTCCGAGTTTCCCACGCAATCGAGATTTTTGGCAAATTGTGCGTAACTAATCAAGGTCAAAATAGGCGAAAGGTTTCATAAACCAAAAGGATGTTGACAGGTCAGAAAAACAGCGTGGAAGACGATATTGACGGAACAGAAAGTAGCAACATCTATTAACTACTATAGACCTATAGTCCTAACTATAGACCTGTCAGCCTGACTAGCATCGTCTCAAAAGTATTTGAAAAACTGCGGCGTGAAAAAATCTGTCATCATCTTTGTCAGCATTCTTTACTGAGTGTAACTCAACACGAATTACTAAGGGGTAGATCTTGCCTGACTAACCTTCTTACTTTTCTCAATACTGCCACTAAAAGGATTGATGAAGGGAAGCCTGTCGAATCCCTCTACCTATACTTCAGCAATGCTTTTGATTCAGTTAATCACCGCCTTCTAGAGATAAAGTTAGCAGCGAAAGGCATATGGGGTATTCTACTTCCTTGAATATAGGCCTTCTTTACAGGCAGAAAATTCTGAGTTATTTTAGGCTACAGTTAATCTAGATCCTTTATTTGCATGTTTTTCCGAAGTTCTCCTTACATTGACCTCCTTGGAAGCATGGTGTAACTGGCTAACTTCGTTGACTTTCGCCTTCGCTACTGTTATCTCGGGCTCTTATTTGCACGCGAAACAGCTGTATGAGTTTGAGTTGGTACGACGTTCGACGAGCTAGGCAAGATTACACTATTTTGAAGTTTTACGTTAATAGAAGCAGCGTTAGTGGCAGCCTTATGTCAGCAGCTGCAATACCACTGCAACCAGCGGTATTTTGCATAAATCCCATAGTGAGATTTATGTATTTCAGAGCTGCTAGGGTGAGCCTAACAATTGCAAGCTGTGCACTCAATGCTCATGACCACTTTTTCAGCAATTGTCGTTGAGGCAATAATTATTTGTACTCCTCTGACAGCGAGAATTATGAGTAACGATAATGTACCAAACAGTTTTGTTTTCACTTTTTCGACAATTCTCCGACTTTTCTGGATCGTACAACCGGCTAAAACCTCATGCAATTTAAACCACAATCTCTCCTCATCCCCTCCATTTTGTAATGTTTTTTTCAATTTATCTTCGGTTTTTTATATACTTTTCTTCAATCACATCCACCAACATTCCGAAGAAGTCAATTTATATATTTCTGGAAAAACATTCTTTATTTCATAAATTTATTTTTACTGTGACAATGAAATCTTCATGTGCACCATTTCTTTTATAATTTATTTTCTTTTATTTTCTTTTTTTCAATCCTCGCTTCAGAATCTATCGTATCCTCTCCATTTGCCAAATTTGATGCAATCTAGATAAATCTTTATTACTGTGTGACATTGCTCGGAAAAAATAACTTTCTTACCATTGTAAATTTACCATACTTTATTAAACATAAAAATATTCAAAAATTCCGCTTGATAAGGTCATTTTTACAATTTATTTATTTTGTACACATTGATAACCTGATCAAGTTTTGCATGCCTTGGTTTACCAAGAATATAGTATTATTATTATGTCTCTATGCATACTCGACCAGATAAAACGCTTGCTGATAAGTTTGCAAGTAGCGCGAATACCGGGATGAGATAAACCGTGGATTTGATCGAAAACAATTCGTCTGAATGAAGCGGGAACCAAAGGACGGGGTTCGGTAGTAGAAAAATCACACAATATGTGCAAGTTTGAATTGGGCACGGGAATTTGTCGAACACCAGAAAATGATGATGTGTCGTGCTGTTGGAGTTCCGGGTCGTTCTTTTGAGCAAGGGCTAACTGCTGTAGATCCAAGGGGGAATGACGGACTGTAGAAATTTCCATACGGGAAAATGCATCAGCAACAGTATTGGACGGTGCAGACAAATATTTAATATCACTTGTGAATTGGGAAATAAAGTTCAAATGTCGGATCTCACGAGGTGAATATTTATCTGAAGCAGCAGCAAGGGCAAATGTTAAAGGCTTGTGGTCGGCCCAAACAGTGAAATTGCGACCTTCTAGCAAATGGCGAAAATGACGTTTTGCATAATAGATGGCCAACAATTCACGGCCAAACGTACTATATCGTGTCTGAGCTGGTTGGAGACGTCGGGAAAAGAAAGCAAGTGGTTTGGTGATACCGTCGACTTCTTGTTGAAGGACTGCAACGACTACTTCTTCAGAGGCGCCTGTGGCGAGTGATAACTCCGCGTTGGAACACGTAGACATGTACGTCAGTGAAGTAGCTGCGTTCAAGGCAGATTTTAAACATTCGAACGACTTGATGGCGTTGTCATTCATCTTAAAATCGCGCTCCTTTCCGCGTAGTAAATCTGTCATTGGCTGTGATACAGCAGCACAATGTGGAATGAACCACCTATAATAGTTCACAAGACCGAGAAAACGCCTCAACTGACGAAGAGAAGTTGGACAAGGATACTCACTGATGGCTGATACTTTTTGTTGCACAGGTTTGATACCAGAACTGTCGACAAAGTGGCCGAGGATTTCCAAAGAATCAACTCCAAACAAACATTTGTCAGGATTGACAATAAAGCCGTAATGTGAAAAACGCTGAAAAACTGTACGCAGGTGTTCAACGTGTTCTGCAGGAGTGGAACTAGGGATAAGAACATCATCAATACACAAATGAACAAAAGACAAACCTTGAAAAACCTGATCTATGAATCTCTGGAATGTTTGAGCAGCATTTCGTAGGCCAAATGGCATTTTTAGAAATTCAAACATACGGAATGGAGTTGTGATTGTGGTTTTTTGGGATGTCTTCTTCAGCGACGGGTATCTGATGATAGGCACGAACTAGATCCAACTTAGAGGAAACGGATTTCCCGTTAAGGGATAGGGCAAAATCGTGTATGTGGGGGATAGGATAACGATCAGGGACAGTCACTCAATTTAGGGCATGATAATCATTACATGGGTGCCAGGCGTCCGCTTTGTTCTTTTCAACCATGTGCAGAGGTGTAGCCCAGGGAGAATGAAAGGGTCGAATGATACCAAGCTCCAACATGTGTTCGAATTCCAATTTAGCAACTTCAAGCTTTTTGGTGCCAATCTGCGAGGTTTGTTAAAAATATGGTGTTTGACATCGTGCTTAACAGGAGTGGTAGAGGATGAAGCTTCAAAATATCAGAAAATTCTGTCACGAGGAAACTGTATGTAGAGGATGTGTCTGGAATAAGCACACGAATTGTTTGTATGGGTGAATTTCAGAAAACTCCCAATGTATTAAGCTTTGTTAAATTGTTAATGAGCTTACGATTAGCCAAATCAACAAAAGATTAAAATTATAAAGGAAGTCTGCACCCAAAATCGGTACTTTTACATCCGCCACAATGAAAATCCAACGAAAGTTACGTCTGAGACCTAATTCAACAGAAAGTGATCTTTGACCGAAGGTAGAAATTTTCGTGCCGTTTGCTGTTTGTAACGTCAACAAAGACGGGTTCTTGCGTTCCATACTGGATGGTGGGATGACGCAAATTTCGGCACCCGTGTCGAGGAGTAATCGCATTTTAGTGGCCCTGTCAGTAACGTAGAAGAGACGGCTTTGAAGGGTGCCAGACAGAGCTACCGTGTCTACTGTCTGGCTTCCACTACGGGATCGTGCGATGTTTCGTACTTGCAGTAACAAGTTATGGAACATCAACTTCAACTCTTCAAAATCGCTCGGAGTTTGTGTACTGGGATTTTTGTCACTCGTGTGTCTGACGTGAGACAAGGCAACGCTGTGCGAGATATCGTGAACTTTGTCTGCAATGCGTGCCAAGTGCTGGAGACTGGTGTGCTTGTCCATAATGGCTAGGACTTTGCGGACGTCAGCTGTAAGACTCTACTGCCATAATTCACTAATGATGTTGTCATCAACAGGCTTGTCTCCTTGTAATTGAAGCATGTGTCGCAGGTGTTGTGAGGGAGTGTGATCACCCATTTCTAAGCCGGACAAAAGTTTCCGTAGGTTTTGCTCGTCAGTAGATGAAGTACGTGAGATAATGGCATGTTTCAGGTCATCGTACGGATTATCGACAGGGCGGTTGTAAATTAAATCAACAACCTCCTTCGCGACTGACGGTGGCAGCATACCAACTACTAGATTATATTGGGATCGTTGAGATTTTACGCGGTAAAACTCGAAAAGTGCATCGATCTGTACGAACCAGAGGCGAGGGTCGTTCATACCAAACGAGGGAAGACTAAAGTGCGACATAGTGTCGGTAGAAATGTCCTCAGCTTGGGTATCACAAAATGCTGAATTAAGGTCCATTTTATAAATGAAAAATTTATATGACAGCAAAATCAAAATAAATGGGAGTATATGGTAGGAACGAAAATTTCAAAAAGAAAAATGTTCGGGGCTCACCAATTTCTAGCAGTTGATCCAGCGGAGATTTCACCACTAACAACGTACGCCTTCTGATTATTGTACCCAACAAATCGGAACACACTTCTCAACGTAACACGACATACAGATCCAAAACAATCAGACGATAGACTTGTCCCAAAGCAGAACATGTTAGCAGCGTGAATAATATATTCAAATTGTGTACATATTTTACATGTATCATTATAACAAAACAAATGACAAAATATGTAGGATTATTGTAATAAAATATACAATGATGAAAACACCATAGGCGCTCAACTAGCTTGATAGACACTCTGTCCTGTACAAATAAAACTCAACTAAATTTATCATAAACATCCTTGAAAACTGTTTAAGCCGACAATCTTGCATTAACCCTATCTACGCGCGCCGGATCAGTATTATTTTTTTGCATTTTCACGGGATGGCGCTCCGGCGGGTAAGCATTATCGGTTCAGGAAATTGGGGTTCAACAATCGCCAAAATTATTGGCAACAATGTGCAGGAGCTGGATAATTTTGAAAAACAGGTGGGAATTGTTTATATAACCATGTGTATTTTGTGACTCAATTTTCGGTTCACTATCTCGTTTACTGTGCACGTTTTCAATTTAAAATATTATTGTCATTGAGTTTATTATACTTAAAATAGGGACAATTTTATCATAAATGGGGGATATCATCTTTCGGTGATGAGACCTCTCCCATCTTCCATTCACAGTTACCTCCGAAAGAATCTGGGCACTCGTTTCGAGTTGGTCAACTATCGCCCTGACAGTAGTTTTGGAGGTTGTAGGGATAATGTTTGCCATCGCTCTGTGATACTGATACTGAACGCCTAACTCGATTTTTTTGCGCTAAATCGCTCATAACTATTTGGATTATTTCATTAATTCAGGATCGCGTTGTGAGTGTAAAGGGGAGTGGATAGCTTAACGAATCAATTTTAAAGGTTTAGAATCAGCATCATTTTGTGTGTTTCGTCGTTTCCATAGTATATTGCAATAAACTAACGTATTTTAAATATTAAGAAAGATTTTAATTCATTGATCGTTTAAAAAAGATGCATGTTTATGTGTGCTTCAGGATGGACTACTATCTCATAATAGTGCCACTCACAGACTAGCACTTACAGCCTTCGCTCTGTTCCATTTTTATCACTCACTTTAACTTCCGAGATTGTTTCGGGAAGTTCCGCGTTCTCAATTCTCGGACGCCAAAATTGTTTTTTACTCAGCTCATTATATCGCTTTTAAATTTTAAGGCTGTGTTGATATGCCTACTACATTTGTGCGCTAAAATAGATTATGATATTTTAAAAGCTCAAACTGTTTATTATTCGGAGGCTTTACATCAAATCGCCCCAAGCTGTCAACTCCTCGATAAAAGTCTTGATGCTAAAAGATGCTTTACGTCCATACCAGCAAGAGCCTCGACCCTGCATGTGATGATCTTGTGCTTCTATGGTATTCATCTGGTTGCTGTTTCCAAGCTTTGCTATTCAAAGGTCAAGCAGCGTTTTATCGTCTTTTGAGAATTAGCTTAACTCAGTTAGACATGTTCATTCTCATCCCTTTGAAATTAACGGGTGAATTGGTCAGTCCACTTTGCCTCCATATCTGTCTAAACCTTTACAATCTAACGGTATGTTCGCCGCATGGAGTTTTCGACTGTGTAGCCCTTTGCCATGGGTTTTGGATCGACTACATGCAGATTTACAAGTCATTCGTTATCAATCTCAAAGTTTTGGAATTTAACTAATTGGTGCATATTCTGGAGCCTCTGTAACCGTTAAATATTTGATAGGCCATGCGAATTCACAGGCTTTTAAGTGGTCTGCTGACCGCTCACTTCTAAGCTTTCAGATACAATTTTAAGTATGTTCGTCGATCGTTTAAAATTTAGTTATTATTACTCCACATTCTGTTGAAGGAACCTTTAAATGTCACTCACATAGCGTCTGATGCTCTAAAGCATTTTCTCCATCGTGGTCTTTCCCGCTTCTATGCTGTATTCCTCATGCGCTGCGGCCGTCACACAATCTGTGTTCTACGTAGCTGTAGCTATCTTCTGTCTCATTGTCCTGGGATTTGCTTTTTTGTGTTTCTTTATTATTTTAGTATCGTTGTTTGCTATCGGATTATAGTGCTTTTAGTGAGAAAAGTAATTAACCTAAATGAGGTCAAGATAGTTATTTGTTTGTTTACAGATTCGGTATTTTCACGTTGGACTTCTTCATCTTCGGTGGCAGTTGTCAACCTACTTCTCTTGTAATTATAATTGATCTTCAGTCTAAATTTCGCAAGCTCCTAAACTCAGATGTGGCCCCCAAGTTCTAGTCGTTTCTTGCAATCTTGCAGTACTCCAGTGCTGTGCGTTTAACACTGCTAAATCCACTGTCTTATCCCATATACAGTCTATGACTGCGGGATTTTGCCTGGATCATGCTGTGATTTCATATATGCATGCTCATATACAGTAGCTCATTTCGACGTCTGGTTTATCTCCCTCTCGTGTCTCATATTCCCTTAGGTGAGAATGTGGGTTTTCGAAGAAGAGGTGGATGGCAGAAAACTGAGTGATATCATCAACGAACAACACGAAAACGTCCGCTATCTCCCTGGCGTTAAACTGCCGAAGAATGTCTTCGCAACACCGGATCTCCTTCGTGCTACTGAAGATGCTGATGTTTTGATCATTGTTCTCCCGCACCAATTTTTGCATGATCTTTGTCGAAAAATGAAGCCTGTTGTGAAGCAGGGAGCGTACGCAGTCTCTTTGATGAAGGTGGGTCTTGGTTTCCGAGAATTCAGCGTAACAATTCATTGATAACACTTACTATCTGCATGAATGAGAGCGATAGCAGTAATAGAAAGTTGCTAACGGAATGCATTTGGAGCTAGAAGGCAAACTTTAACAGCCACTGTGTCACCATACAATGTATTTGATGAACATGCAATGAGTTGGTGACATATGTAGTCGTCTTGTTCTGTTAAGATTTTTCGGTATGCAACTCAAAGCCATTCTGCGGCATCGTTTGCCAATCCTTATCAGCCCATATGGCACTGTGAAGTCTTGGAAATTATGTGCGATGTGTACTACGTTAGAGCTGCTGGCCCGACCTATCTAAGTGAAAGATGTCTGTTAGCTCAAATAATTGTCTTCTCATTCGGCATGAAGGTGCAACCATGCATTACTTCTGTATGGTGCAGCTAACAACGTGTTACATTGATTTGTCACCAGTAGTGAGCTGCGGAGTTTTAAAATCTGGGTTTTCTTTCCCCTAGATGAAATGCCCTTCCAGGCTAACGAGCTGGGAGGGATGCCAGAAGCAAACTGGTTTTCAGTCATTCGTCCTCGCCCTTTCTCCTCTTGTTTACTCTGTGGATGGATGAAATTGCTATTTATGCTAAACTCGCTCATTTTTTATCGGTTCTGTTAAGGTCTTGTTTGGATTTTGTTTTTCTCTTTAATATCGTACTTTCAGTGATCCCGTATAGCGATGTTACTTTTGCACTGAAGCTTTTGCCAATTGTCATTCAAGGTCATGTGACGTTACTTAGTTCTGGAGGTTGATGGATAAAAGATCACAAACCAATCGTTTCCGGACGCATAGGTTCAATATGACGATTTTGATGGCTCGCCTCAGCTATCCTCACGACGCTCCATGCAACTCCGAGAACGTATTTCCAGGTTTCACTCGGTTGTCCGTGTCAAATAGGACTCAGATCGAAATGTTCATTTGCTCTTATCGTCAGTATCACTAGCCGGAATGAAGGGCTTAACGTCGGAAATAATATTGCCCCGGTATAATTCTCCCATTACCACATAACTGTTGTACGGAGATGT
>JACCGJ010011207.1:0-88370 GCA_013407085.1 Atriophallophorus winterbourni | reverse complement strand
TATGGATGTTGTTGCGAGCTTTAACTTTTGAGTATTCTGCCTGGAACAGTAATTATTGCATCATGGTCAATCAAACTTAGCGAAACCTCAAACTAAACCAATATTTGACCACAGCGTTGTTAAACGACACGCACGGCGAATAAATCGGAGAATTCAACGGGTGGAAACAAGATTACCCTTACGATTTTCCTTGCATATAATAATAACAATAATAATATAATAGAATAAGAATAATAATAATAAAATAATAATAATAATAATCATCCATCCTCCCTCCTACTCCTCCTCCTTCTTCTTCTTCTTCTTCTTCTTCTTCTTCTTACTTCTTCTCATCCTAATCCTCCTCATCATATTCATACGACCTCATCCTCTGTCTCTTCCTTGGATCCCCCACTCCTGGCCCTGCAGGCTCTTTTCGTTTTCCTTCCTCAGTACATCAAATAAAAACGGTAATATACAAATGTTAAGGTCAAACATAAATAAATTGTTTTTTTAATCAACCGTAAAAAATAGTTGGATAACATTTGTACAGATGGTAGCTTGTTCAAAACATAAAGTTGATAGAATATCGGAAAAATAAATGATAAAGGTTCATGTTTTTAACGAATACGACAGTAATTGTTTAAAATGGGTTAATTACAGTTTGGGTAGGTCTGGACCGCAATGTTTATTCATGTATGATGTTCCAAATGCAACTTCAAACGCAGATAATTGTATAGAGAGTTCACTTCATCGGGTCACGGAGATATGAGTTGCATCGCCCTTTCAAGAATTGCGAGAGTGTATTTTGTTGAATTTCAACAATTCTGAAAAGTAAATTCTCAAGAAAAAAGTTATATGTCACTTTAAAATTTTTTTATTGCTAAAAAAATATCAAAAGCCTTTTATGCCGTATAAGTATAAATTATCTATAGTTGTATTAATTAGAAATAGCTTACCTAATTTTTCCGGAGATAAAAAAGAGTTGAGTTGCTTTTTGAATTCAGTTTGAGAAGTGCTTAATCTTATATTATTAGGAAGTAAATTCCATAAACGGGAATATTTATAAATGAAGAAATCTTTTCGTATACGATTGTGGATTTTCGGTATACATATTTTGTTTTTGTGTCGAAGATTATATACTTCAGAGTTTTTGAAATCTAATTGTAAATCAATGTCGATCATATCTTTTTTCAATATTCTGTAAAAGAGTATAAGATTTTGTTTTATTCTTCGAAACCATAATGGTTCCAATCCTAGGATCTGACATCTTTCCTTATATGAAGTGCTTATCCGAACTGGTGGTAATGGATCGTGTGAAAGAACGTTGGATGCCTTCTAAAGCATAGCTATCAGACCGAGTAATGTTACTAGATATAATGTTGCAGTAATCTAATAAAGGTAGTGTATGTAACTTGTAAAGTTCCAGCTTGCACTGGGGCAGAGAGATGAATCTATGAAGTAAACCTATATTCTTTTTTGTTTTAGAAATTAAGTAGCATATTTGTTCATGAAATGTAAGTGATCCAGAATATCGATAACCTAAATCACGTACACATTGTGCTGGTTGTAGTGGTGTATTATTTAGGATGATCGAATCTTTTGGTAAGGTACAGTTGAAATTTATGAAAGTTGATTTATTGGTGGAGAACTCAAGACCGTTTCGAATACTCCATTGAAGGAGAGCATCCAGGTCTTGGTTCAATTTTGATATAAAGTCGTTAGTCTGGTCAGATGGAAAGGCTATGACGACTTTTATATCATCTGCAAACAAAAAGATCTTACAGTGTGTTATGACAGATAGTATATCGTTGATAAATATCAAGAAGAGTAGTGGACCTAGAACGCTTCCTTGTATGACTCCGCTTGGAATTGGCAAAGTTCTAGAACGGTAGCCATTTATATCTACCGAAAAGGTGCGACCAGTAAGAAAAGATTTGAACCACGAAAGTAGGTTTCCAGTAATACCTACAGCAGATAATTTTGCGAGGAGTAGATTATGCGGGACCCTGTCGAAGGCTTTCATAATATCAATGAATACAACTATGACTCCAAGGTTTGAATCTAGTGATTGTGTCACGTAATTCAAAAATTCTAGTTGACAAGTGACGCAAGATTTTCTGTTGAGAAATCCGTGCTGGTTTGATATGAAATAGTTTGGTGTCAAGTATGCTAGGGTGGCCTGTCTGACAAGCTTCTCAAATATTCTAGCTAGAAGTGGTGTGTGATTAATGGGTCGATAATTGGTAACTGTATGTAGTGATCCGGACTTATGTCGCGGAATGACAACGGAATGTTTCCATTCTAAGGGGAAAGTTCCTGATTTGATAGACGTAATAAAGAGATTGAGTAGTAATAAAAAGAAGTCTTCAGATCAAATTTTGCATATTGCTGGTACGAAACCTGTTTCATCAGGTTTGTAAGAGATTGTAACTTGATTACAGACTTTACGTATGTCAGAGGTATCAATTAATTATAGAGAGCTTTCAGAAAGTCTGGCAGAGGTTTTCAACTGGAGTTTTCGCGTCGGTTGCATACCGTCAACACGGAAAGCTGCTGTGATAACACTCACTTATAATGGTGGCTGTCGTGTAAACCTAACAAATTACAGTCCTGACTCGTTTCTCCCTTGCATTTCGAAAATTATGAAGCGAATGTATCGTGGGTCACCTTAAAACTAAAAGACTTTCATCAGCAGTGCAAAATGGATTTTGCCGAAACAGATCTTTTCTCTTAACATCAGTCTAAACGATTAGAAAACGTCTCTTGAACTTTTAAATTGATATATTAAAGTCATCTCATAATGTTAGCCACAGCTGCTTCTGCAAAAGCTTGTGAGATGAAAAAAATTACTATCGTGGATAACGGATAATCTAATGGATCGTCATGTGCGAGTCCACATTGACGGTGCTCTATCAAAAAACATCAATGTTACCAGCGGCGTTCCAAATTGTTCAGTGCTCGGCCTATCATTTTTTGTTATACATAATAGATATTGCGCAAGTAGTACGATGCAGGATTGACGTTTTTTCTGTTAACTTACAAATATTGAAGCAAATTTGATTCTTTGAATATGTTTTATGCTGCAAGAGGATTTGGTTAACCTGAATCACTGGTCTTAATTAAAATAATGCCCTTCAACATACGCAAATAATAATGTCGAACCATGACCGGCCTTACGAGTATACAGAAAATCTTGGTCATCAAAATTGAGTTGGATCTGCTCTCAGAAAAATCTCGGTATCTGGATTACTAATAACCTGAAACCGACTAGTAATTGTCATAAAGTCGCCAACAAAGCATACGGTACCTTGGTTATTTGCAGCTATTACATACAACGATTACCCGCATTATTAATACATACATTTATCTAACGATCGGTACATGATACCACTTTAGCATCAAAGCTGCGTCAAATCATTGGAGTTCTGGATAAATTTATCACTGATCGACAAAGCCGGTTGATAGGATGCAGCACATCACATACCAAAACCAATGGCCAAGTTGTGATTGACCAATTTTACAAAAAGAGATTAGGCAGCTAAATAATCACAACATTTAAAATACAGCGGAATTAAAATCGCAAATTACGCGATTTGATTAAAGTCTGTTCCCTTGAAAATACATGGAGTCATTCATGTTTTCACATTATAACGTACTCAAGACTTGATTGTAGACGTCATTTCTTCTCTGTGCGTATTTGCTCTCTGCGGAATTCACTCTCATCGGATATTGTGAAAGCTTAGGCAATCGTGATTTCAAATGGGCACTTAATAATAATAATGTATATACTTGGACATCCAAGGCATGCAATACATGATCAGTTTAACAAAAGTTGATTAGCAGAAGAAATTAGAACAGTGCAAATGACCTAAGTGAGCGGGTTTTTCAAACATTTTTCCAATTAAATATGGGAAACGAATATACAGTAGGTAATAAAAAATTTTAATGTCTGATAACAATAAAGTTTCATTTAAATTTTGTGAAGATGTACGAAGGTCAAGGATACGAAAAATGGAGAAAAGAAATGGAAGGTAATTGTGGAAAAAGTAGTGCGGATCATAATGAAATTGTCTTAAAAAATTGATAAATATATTATATATTCATAAAATGACGCTTTCACGGAAAAGTTGGTTGAAAACTTTGAAAAGGAAACATGAATCCATACGAATAAGAAAATCTAAGAAATTGTGGGGGATGAGGGAGAGTGTGGCATAAATAGCATGAGAATAGGGTACGCTGTGTGATCCGATACTTTTGAAGAATTGTCAACGAATCGAACCAAGATTTGTTCACCAGCCGGATTTTTGTTATCTGCAGGAGAGTAAATCGCATAAGGAACAAATCTCGGGCGGATAGATTTCGGGCGAGTTTTAGTGATGTTTCGGTATTCGAAGACACTGAAATATAATGAAAGATATTCTCTTCATCAGAATGCTGGGAGGTCATTAAGGTATAATAGTACATCATTTAAAGAATTGAGAAAGCACATTGAAAAAACATAATGTTTTTCAGTTTTTTCATACCTTTTTTATTTTTGGGCATATTTTATTATTTTGCGCGTTTGAATACAAATGTGACATTCATAGGCATTATACGAAATATAAGACAGTTAAATACATAATAGTGTATAGAAAATGTCATGAAAGGCAATGCTGGGATTGATTAGTTTAACAGCATGTCTGGGTTCTGGCAGCCTGACACTTTAGCCAAAGTTAACCAGGCGATATTACCGGAACCCGTGACATACTAATATGAGAAAACTTTAAGTGTAATCAGAAATTAAGTTGTGTAGCAACGTATCTAGGGTCAGGTAACCTGACACTTGAATGGCCAGTTATCTAGAGAATATTATCAGACCCCATGATATCCTTATAAGTGGAGAAAGATGTGGAATTATGAACCTGGGATCCCATAAGAGTATAGAATATCTAGAGAAGTGTTTACATTAGGTATTTGGAATAGTGTGTAAACGGTAAGAATATCTACAAGCGTTTTAAATTCTTCTGTTAATGTGCACACACGGAAATGTGAAGGAAGAGAATTTGAATGTTATGCTTATCTAATTAAAAAGAAGTTACGTCTAACATTAGCGCGAGACAAGGTGATATTTAACAGTCTTGTTCGATTGCGCAGATAATATCGAATATAATCGTAAAAGCGCATGCTAGACTAAAGCCTAACTCGCTGCTGCCTAATGATTCGGAAGAAAAGAAGCAGATTCAGCCGAATTCTCTCAAGCCATAGTGGGTCACACCCCAGCAAATAATACCTTTCAAGATAAGGCAACGGGTTAGAATAGCTCAAAGTTATTTTGGTGAGAGTACGTTGATGTCTCTTTGTAGGAATAGATAATATTACAATAATAAAGAATTGGAAAGACCTTCATTTTATATAGACCAATTTTACTTTCGCGTGAGAGGAACTTATGGTTAATTAAGCCAACGTGAGAAGTCTTGGTTGATCATTGAACTTAAGAGAAGAGAAATACCTTAATCCGAGGTCCCCAACTTATGCAGAAGAAATTATGGTTGAGCCATATAACGTAAGTGTGTCACAGGGGATTAGGCAGCGTAATCTCAATTAGTGTGTCTTAAGAGCGGAAAATTCTAATCCCCATTGTGCGCCCCAGCTTGTTAGCGATGCGAGATCAGAGTTAAGGGATATCAGAGTGCGTGGCATTTCATTAGATGGAAATGATGGAACGACTTTTATGTCATCAGCGAAGATAAAGAGTTGAAAGTGGTTCATAACATTTTGCAGATCATTAACATAGATGATAAAAAAGGAAAGAATCACGTCACTTGGAATCGGCTGATTTGGTGAAGTAACACCGTTAACTAAAAATGTGCGATTAGACAGAAAATAATAAAACCAGTGTACCGACCAAATCGTCACTGGGGAATAGTTTCTGTCACGGAAACTAGTAGCCTGCTACAAGCCACGAGATTCTTCTACCGGGAGTGACGGGCGTTTACGAATCGATCCCAAATCAGAACAATACGACAATTTACGCTGTATTATATTGACAAAGACGATTAAAAAGCAAAATATAACAAACCTCGACGGTAATCGAATACAGGTTTCAATGCAAACCCAACGCGTCCAATAAACCGAAGTCAAACAGCTCAGTTGAGTGCACAAAAAATTACCGTTTTCCAATAACGGTAAACGCGGGTAACGGACAAATCAAAATGTGCGGGAGCCCAGGTGCAGTTAAACAAAGGAACAATGTTCGGGAAAGAAAAGTCTCACAGATTCAACATTTAGTTTAAATGTTATTTTTAATTTAAAGAACAAACAAAAATATCACCGGATAATTATGACACAAAAAACTTGATAAGAAACACGGGTGTAGGATGGGAAACAAATTTCTCCTGTACGTTTGATCTTGCTGGACCGAAAGTGGAATTTTCAAAACATCAACGCGGATTCATACACCGCCCGCCAAAATTCCTCCAAATCTGAAATGCATTTAGAGACACAAACACTGAACTGCGGAGCTCTCCTCTACCTGGCTACCCGACCCGTGTACCTGCGCGACCCATAACAACGACTCGACGATCAAATGTTTGGTGGTATCTCTGGAATTAGCAGACCCGCAGACCCGCCTCTCACCTTAAATATTTGCCTTTAGTGTAATCAACGTTCGTCTTCGCATGCAACAGGCAGACTGAATGCTTGGTGGTATTTCTGGGGTCAGCAGATCCGAAAACCCGCCTCCCACCTTTTGCAACAGCCCCCGGGCCCGACACCCCAGGTACACCCTATTCCCCATCAAACCGCTACACTCTCGCCACCCTCAAGCAAACATAGCTTTCTAACGTCACGCTCCAAGATTCCTGCACGGTGACTTTCCGAACTAATCCATCTCCGCTATCGTTACATTCGAGCACCAACCCTAGCGGCCACTTTTCCTTTAGGACTTGGTCACTCACTAGCAGTACGACATCGCCTTTCTTCAAGTGTCTCTCTGGCTTTACCATTTTTGCCTTCTTTACAAGGTTGGGAGATACTTCTTGATACATCGATTCCGAAAGATCCCAGTGAGATAATTCACTTGCTTCCACTGACGCGTATACCGATCACGTAAACTAGCATCAGAAAGGATCCCCATGTTGCTTTTTTCAACAGAAGATGGGTTGGAGTGAGAGGTCCATCGTCGCGGCTATCCAATGACGGTGGCACCAAAGGTCGATCATTCAATATACGTTCTGCAAGTATGCAAGCTTTCGTCCGTCAACGTCTGCGCATCTACTACGGTGTTTAAAATATTTCTGATTGAACGCACCATACGTTTCCAAACGCTGCCTCTATGGCTAGAACTAGGGGGTTAACGTGCCATTGAATATGATGAACAGCCAGACGATTAGCGATTACGTGGTTATCGAGCCTTTGAATGTGCTCTTTCAGCTCTCGAACGGCCCCTACAAAATTCGTGCCATTGTCGCTGTAAATCTCAACGGGTTTCCCTCGCCTGCTAACGAAAAGCATCAGTGCCATAATAAACGAATATGTAGTGAGCAAGTGTGCAACTTCAATATGAACCGCTCGAACACGTAGACAAGTGAAGACACAGCCATATCTTTTCTCAATGGAACGACCACATTTGACTGGGAAAGGTCCAAAATAACCCGAACCAACCGATTCAAAACAACGCAGCCCCTGCTGAATCCGAGCCAATGGAAGTGGAGACATCATCTGTTTATACTCGACTGCCAGTCTTTCACGACACCGGGTGCACTTCCCTATCACCCTTTTCACTGCGCGACCCCCTTGAAGTATCCAAAATTGTCTGCGTATTAAATTCTGCACATGAACCATGTCACAATGACCTTCAATTTCGTGAAAATACCGGATGATGAGTTTGGTGACAGTATGCCGCGAGGGTAAGATAATTGGGGTACGAAAAGCCGCAGTATAGCTGGAATAATTCAAGCGTCCACCAACTCATAAGACTCCATCCAGTACTATCGGATTCAACTTGGCAAATCTGCGATGCCTCAGGCACTTCTTGTTCTGTTTCGTTTCATGGTGTGCAAGCTCATCAGCAAACACTTCCTGCTGCACGAACATGATAACTTTTCTTTCTGCATTTCGCAGTTCGGATACTGTGATTGCAGACAATGATCTCAACGAATTCCGCTCCGGTGACTTCAGTTTGAGGTAATCAACAAACATTGTCAGCCATGCAATACTCCTGAGCAATTTCGACCAACTAGAGTGATAGTTGACGACAGCATTCAAACCATATTCTAGTGAGCTATCTGCCGATGTTATATTAACCGTTTTGTATTCTAGTTCCGGAGAATGAAATGTGTTTGTATCCAGGTTCAGAAATTTTCGCTCTGGCCATACAACAGGTCCTGTCAACCATCGCTCCAACTTAAATTTCGAACGTATGCCCCTTGAAGCCAGGTCTGCAGGATTTTCACCTGAATTTACATGACTTCACTGTGATGAATCGGTATACGTATGTATAATCGCTAGGCGGTTGGCGACAAACGTAGAGAATCCAGAAGTAGTGTCGCATATATAGTGCAGGACTATCATTGAATCAGTCCAAAAACAGATTTTAGAGAAAAGTTCAGACATTCCCCCCTTTAGCAACTCACTGACACGTACAGCCAATACTGCAGCATTGAGCTCGAGACGGGGAACAGTGAAAGTTTTTAAGGGAGCTACTCTGGATTTTCCAAAAAGAATACAGCTTCGACATTCGTTTGCACTTGAAATGTGTTTAGCGTATGCTACAGTACCGTTCCCTGTCTCTGAGTCATCGGCGAATATATGCAGCTCAAAGTTACATTAAGAGTTCTTATCAGCACATCTGATACATCTTGACACAGATACGGTTTCAATGACATTGACTAACCGCAACTAATCGTTCCAACAAACTTCATCAGCCTCACAAATAGGTTGGTCCCATCCGAGACCCGATTTGCAGAGTCTTTGAAGTAGCATCTTGGGAGGAAGGCAAAGTGGAGACAAAAGTCCCAACGGGTCGTAAAAGGATGAAACAGCCGATAGTATACCACGACGAGTCTTTGGTCTCTCGGGTAGGTTGAATCGAAATTCAAAGACGTTGCTATCCGCGTTCCATTGCAAACACAATGCTCCATGCACATGATCGTATGAATTATTCATATTGACCGTAAATTTGGCACAATCTGAACTCGGCAGGTCTTTTAACAAACGTTTATCTTTTGACATCCACTTCCTTAAATGGAAGCCGCTTCGAGAAAGCATATGTCGAAATTACTTAACGAATTTCTTGGCGACAATACAGCAGTCAAATGATACCAAACAATCATCAACGTAAAAATTTTCCATAACAGCACGTTGGATAAATTCATCATAATCACCAGCGAAATCCATTGAGGTCTTTCGAAGAGCATAATCAGCGCAGAATGGGAAGACGTAGCTCCGAATGGATCAGATGTCATCTCAAATTCGACCGGATCTTTTTCGACGTTGTCATCATCCCACCACAGAAATCGTAATGCCGATAGATTTTTGTCAGGTACTTTAACTTGCATGAGCATTTCCTAAATGTCAGCAGCTAGAGCTACCTGACCTATTCTGAAGCGCAAAAGCACGGTAACCAGATTCGCTGTTGTATCAGGGTCCTGGCACAGCATATCGTTCAGTAAAAACTCATGAAATTTGGCAGCGCAATCCAGTACTACCCGAAGTTTGTCTGGTTTTTGGGGTTCAACACAGCGTGATGAGCTAGATACCACAAGGGCCGATTACTCTCGGCAACATACGGTCCAACCTTTATTGCATACACTTTGATCACGTTGACATTCATCACTTCTTTGTATTTCAGACAAAATTGAGGATCTTTTAGGAAACGCCTTCTCAGACTTTCTATCCTTTTGAACGCGACTGACCGATTACTGGCAAGTTTGGGGACACTATCCTTCCAGCGAAGAGGTACTACGTAATGCCCATCGACTAGCCTTGATTCTTCCTCCACTAGCTGAAGTACCCTTCTATCTTAGACGGAAGGGGAGTTCCTAATGGAACTCTAATCTTCAAATTCCGAGTCGTACACTCTTCTCAACAACGATTCTATTTTACAAATTCCGCCAGAGAGCAGATTAACCAGGGCTGTTTTATGCGCTCTATAGTTCGCAGGTCCGAACAACACCCAAACGAGTAAGGTTTTCACAGCGTATGGCTGTTTCCGAGCACCCAATCGTTTTTCGATTGCCCAATGCGCTTCCGGGATGTCACATTCAATCAAGATAACTATGCGTTTACGGTTAGTTTCCTCAAATACCACATCCTTGAGATAGAACCATCGACCTGCTAATTTTGAACGAGGTCGCATGTTTGCAAAGGGCATGATTTTATCAACGACAAAAGCCTTGTTGATGTCAATTATCTCCAGTCCATTTAGCGATTCCAACTTGAACTCACTAGCAAGCTCGCGAGCGGACATTGTACCGTTCATCGTCTTAATGCGAGTTTCTGGAGCTTGCATCTCAAGTCCAAGTTTTTCAGCGATTTCGCGACAAACGACTGTCGTTTCAGAACCAGAATCGAGAAATGCGTATGCTTCCAAGAAACCTCCGGGTCCTACCAAGCGAACAGGTAAAACCCCCATAGAGACAACTTGCCCACAGTTCGTCATGCTCACTGTTTTGCTTTCAACGTGAGACTGGACCTTGGGTTCCCAATGCAGTAATGTGTGGTAAGGAGCCTTACAGCCAAAACCTGACATGAATTAGTGACACGACAAAAGTTTCTGTCATGACCAGCCTTCAGGCATTTGGAACACAGGCGACACTGCTTTACCTTTTTCCAACGTGTCTTGCAGTCGGCAGTAATGAAGTCTTTGCAAGATGCCACTCCATGAGTATTCCCACAGGTTGGGCATCCTGGATTTTCAATCTTCTTTGTGTCGTCTGCACGCCACTGAGCAAGGGTTTGCTTTTTATCCACGACTGGTTTATTACCAGTTTCACTCGTGTAAGCGTTCTTACCCCTGCAATTTTGCTCCACTAATTGACCGAACCGGCTATTAGCAACTTTGCCCGTAGACGGATAAAGCGCATCAAATCCGCGAAATTTGACTCTCGGTCTTTGCAGGTACGCTGCTCGACGTTCTCAGCTCACTGCTGCTGCAGATACAAAGGAAGTATGCGGACGAAGCGTTCAAGCACCATCAACGAATTGAGGTCCGCAGTGTAGTTCATTTGCTCTAAAGCAATTTGGCAATTACTCATTTTTATCATCAAGTGTGACAATCGTTGCGGACTGTAAGGTGCTGCTTTAAACTCACTGAACAGTTCATCCAGCATGGATCTTGCTATTCTATGTGGCTGCCCTAATAGGTCCTTCAGGATTGATCTCGCCCGATTATAAGCACGTTCAGGTGGCAGCATGACACACTCTTCAATAGCTTCATTTGCTATACCTCGGCAATAATGTAGCAAATATATAAACCTCTGTTCGTCATCACGAGTTCTAGACTCCACGTGGTCTCGAACTGACGAAAAAATTCCAGTAGGTGCTAGCTGAACCGTCAAAAGACATCAATTCTATCTTCGGAAGGTCAGATTTTGGTAAACTACCGTGCTTTAATTACGAACAGAATCTTCTACCTCCAAACGTAGGTAGTCAGATATTTCTTCCTTTTGATGCCCACAATGCGCAAGATAACTTGCAACCTTTTGATTGGCATCAATATCTTGCAAGTGTGAATCTGCATCGTCGGATGTAGAAGCAGCTATCTCAGCCATTTTAACCTTCTGTACCGCCTCAAGCTATTTCAGTTTGTGCTGTATTTCGATTGTTTCCTGCGACAGTTTTAGAAGTTCGAAGCGCATTTTAGCCTTTCAAACAAGAATATTTGAATCTATTGTTGTACCCTTTGAGATACCTTGAGAGCCCTCAACAGAACAATGAATGCGCTCACCTGCGGTGTCTTCCGTTCCATTATCGAACAACTGTAGGAAAGATTTGATCTTTTCGAAAAAACTGCGGGTAACAGGCATATTGACGTCAGCAAATTCGACGTTAAGTACTGTAGCGACCAAATCGTCACTGAGGAATAGTTTCTGTCACGGAAACTAGTCGCCTTTCATAAGCCACGAGATTCTTCTACCGCGAGTGACGAGCGTTTACGAATCGATCCTAAATCAGAACAATACGTCAATTTACGCTGTACTATATTAACAAAGACGATTAAAAAGCAAAATATAACAAGAAGAAGAAGAAGAAAACTTTATTCGTTAAAACGAATTTTCAGTTAATCAAAATAGTTTAAACACAGAATTTCAATACGAATAAGAGGGACGTCAAACTTTGATGGGAAAATTTGAGATTGCCAGTCACATTCAAAATCAAAACAGCTTCGGCTCCGTCTGCAGGCATTAGACTTTGTGATTGTGATGGAAGTTGGTAAAAAGTCATGCTGCACGATTTCTAAACCCTCATGTATGATTTTTCTTTCGCATTTTTCTGACCGGCGCAGCAAATTCCCCATCCTTCGAAATAAAAAATATTGCGCAGCATTTAACTTGTGCGAGGCATCAAAGGTCCTTCGTTTACATGTTCGCGACATGTTAAAACGTTTCAAAAACAAAAGGTTCCGTGTTGAATGAAAAAATAAAAACGCATGAAAACATTAATTTTGAACACGGCCGATTCAAAGGCCCCGCTCCGAAAACCTCAACAATAATCGAATACAGGTTTCAATGCAAACCCAACGCATCCAATAAACCTAGGTGAAACAACTCAGTTGAGTGCACAAAAAATTACCGTTTTCCAATAAGGGTAAACGCGGGTAACGGACAAATCAAAATGTGCTGAAGCCCAGGTGCAGTTGAACAAAGAAACAATGTTCGGGAAAGAAAACTCTCACACATTTAACATTTAGTTTAAATGTTATTTTTTATTTAAAGAACAAACAGAAATATCACGCGATAATTTTGACACAAAAAACTTGATAAGGAACACGGGTGTAGGATTGGAAACAAATTTCTCCAGTTCGTTTGATCTTGCCAGACCAGAAGAGGAATTTATAAATATATTTCATTCTTGGAATTCCAAGGCATGCTAAGCATAATCGATAATTATCAAAGTTGTTTGTATACATTATTCATAAAAATGGACAATGATTATTAACATTTTCAGAGTCATACGTGCCGATAATTTTTCGTTCGTTAAAATGGTCCAGGTAAATGATAATCAATCAGTTTTACAGAAATTCAATACATGAACAGTTATTGTATGAAAAGAAAATCGGGTGAGGAGAAAAATGATACGAAGAATATTGATGAACGATGGACCGGAACATCGAAGATGTGAGGAATCTCGAAGAAAGAGAATCTTCAAAAATGTTCAGTTGGAACACATTAATATTGTCGAATATATGTTCTGGATGGAGAGTGTCTTTTCGTGGGTATTCGTAGAAGATTTGGCGTCCCAGTGTTGACTCGTTTGTGAACCGGAATTTTTCATATGAATGTAAAGAGGTAATCTGGAAAATAAATACTAAGGGACGGAGTAACTGTTTACTATGAAAGTTGAAAAACTTATATCAATGTTAATATCCAGCAATGCTATGATTGTATAGTTTATCTAATGAGACATCTAGGTTGAGAAGTTTCATTAATTTTTCAACTGTGAGAAATGAATTCAGATGTGATTTAAAATCAAATAGTGAGGTACAAAGTCTTGTTTTTCGGAAGAATATTCCAGAGTTTAGCGTATTTATTTAGATAGAAGTTACTTCTTACTTTCGACGGGATCTGGGTAATTCCACTAGGTTATCTTCGTTTCCTAAATTATATCTAAAACCTTGTCGGAAGCGAATAGACGAATTTATATCTATATTATCAGAAGATATTATTCTAAATAACAGTATTATGTTGTGTCTAATTCTACGGAACCATAGTGGTTCTTGCTTGAGCTGCTTACATCTTTCTCTATATGATTGATTCGAGCTATATCCGGTGATTGATTTGGTAAATGTACGTTGTACTTTTTCCAAAAGGATGGTATCGGTTTTATTTATACTGCTATATATTATATTAAAGTAATAAAAGAGGGGTATTGTGAAAAGTTTTTAAAGTTCTAACATACAGTGTGGGAGAGTAAAGAACTTATGAATCATATTAACACTCTGCTTTGCTTTTGAGATCACGTGATGTATATGCTCGTTGAATGTAAGCAATGCTAAATATTTGAACTCAAGATCACGTGTACAATCGATAATTTGAATAGGATAACTATTAGGAAGGATTGAGTTATCAGGAATTGTACATCCTAAAGGCATGAACTTAGATTTTTCTACAGAAAATGTGAGACCATTAATTTTACCCCATTTGGATAAGCATTCAAATCTTTGTTCAGTCTGGCAACGTAAGTTTGTGCTTTAGAAGATGGGAAGGAAATTACTACTTTCATGTCATCTGCGAACAAGAATAGTTTACTATGAGAGACGACTGTATGTACATCATTTATGTATAGGAGAAAAAGTAATGGACCTAAAACACTGCCTTGTATCACGCCACTTGGAATCGGCAAGGAGCGCGATCTGTGACCATTAACCTCAACACAGTATGTGAGATCTGTAAGAAAAGAAGTGAGCCAAGAATGAAGATTGCTACCTATACCAAATGAACTTAGCTAAGATAGTAATAGGTTATGCGGTATTGTGTCGAAAGCTTTGGTTATATCAAAGAAGACAACTATAACTGAGAAGCCAATTTCAATTGAACTTGTGATGCAGTCTAAGTATTCTAGCTGGCAAGTAATGCTGGATCTTTTATTAAGGAATCCGTGCTGCGCCTTAGAAAAGAAACTAGGTGTCAGGTATTCAAGCATAGCTTTCTTTACAATTTTTTCAAATAATCTTGATGAGAGGGCTGTGTGATTTATTGGTCGGTAGTTAGTAACTAAGTGTTTTGAGCCAGATTTGTATCTAGGTATAACAATTGAGTGTTTCCATTCTACCGGAAAAGTACCAGATTCAATAGATGCGTTTAATAGGTTAAGCAGGAGAAGTTGAAAGTCTTTTCCACCCATTTTGCATATGGCTGGAGGTATGCCTGCTGTGTCAGTTTTAAGACTGTCAGTTGATTGCTGACATAATTTATTTATGTCGCTCAGGTTTATACTCAAAGTATTTAGTGTATTCGGCGAAGGAAGATGACTGGTTGTGTAAACGTAGTTTGAATTGTTGTAGGTAGAGTTGAAGTACAGAAGGAATTCTTCGCAGATAGCATCAGATGAACTAACAATTGTTCCAACTGCGGATGAATTACAATATTTGATAATAAAATCTATGTTGCTAAGTGAGTTGGATGATCTTAACTTGAAAAGTTTACTTAGTGATTTCGGCTTATCCTGACTTATAAGAGCTTTGTTTTTGTCGGCTCTAAGCGTGCTGTCTGAAGCATATCTGTGACTTCTTGATAGTTCATAAGAACGAAGAAGGGCGAACATGTCATGTGTTTTTACAGCAACGGAATGTAGTTTCATCATTTTCATTTCTATTTTCTGGGCTTTCGTTAATTTTGTGTGCCTAATGAGCTTAAATGTTGCCTTCGTAAGTAACCCTCTCAATTGTGAATGAAATGTTGAAGAGACTGTAGTGAAATCACTAGAGAGGAAGAATCGGCTCCAGTCTTCTGTTCTAATGACTTCTGACAGTAGATTCCAGTTAATGTAGTTGTGGGTATGCTTATTATTAGATGGCTGCGAAGAATTGACAGAAGTTGTGGCGCATAATATTTGGAATGATAATATTCTATGGTCACTGTTAAGGAAAGATGGAATTACCTTCACGTTAGCTGGAATAATGCTCAGAGTGAAGACTAGGTCTACGATATTGTCCTTTCTTGTAGGTTGGTCAATAAATTGTTTATATCCTAGTAAGTCAATCGTTCTAGTGAAAAGTGTATAGCAGCTGTGATGTGCAGGATCGTGACAGTTTAATTTTGGCATGTTGAAGTCACCAGCAATAAGCTTATATTTCGTGTCGTGTAAAGATGCTTCTATAAACGCAATAATCAAGGAATCCATTTTAGAGATGGTTGAAGACGGTGGATAATAAATAAAAGCTATTAAGAGATCTAAGGATGGTAATACAATCCATGTTAAGTCTTCTAGTTCTGTCAGACAAGGTGAAGTAAAGGTATCAGCTTTAAATTTGAAATGAACATAGATAAGAGTACCACCTCCCCGTTCCAAAGTTCGGTTATTCCCGAATATCTGGTAATTAGGTACTATAAGTGTTGAGTCAGGCTGGTCATCTCGGGTCCACGTTTCAGTTATAAGAATAATGTCTACTAAGTTCGTAATGAGAAAAGATTTTAGCATTTAAATTTAAAGGGTAATTGATCGGGCATTTATTAGTAGAATACTAACACAAGAAGGAGCAGGATTGAAAGGAGTGGAAGTAAGTTGAGACGAAAATTTAGAGCAATTAATATTTGATTTATTATTTTTTTTAAAAATTGGCATGGTTATAAAAGGCGTGTATGGTACGTATTGAGATGTGTATCGATTATAAAATGGAGGATTTTGAGTCAAATAATTAGAGGAGTAAAATGGATAAGCATAATAATCAGGGGAGTAAGGGGAGGGTCTGTGAAGTAAGGTGTAGTCAATGTGAGACTGATCATACTGTTTAGGAGGGTATGGTGGTTGAATACGGTAACTGGTATAATGTGCGTGCATATTATTATTCACCAACGTCATTTGTTGGTTTGGGGTTTCTTGAATGCCGTGTTTCTAAATGAGCCAGGATTTGGGAGAAGAGGTTGTGTCTGTCTTAAAGTAGGTAAGGGAAGTGAACGCTTAGTGGGTGACGGTGTTCTGTGAACTATGTCGTATGCAGGTGATAAATCTTGGCTTCTTAGAGGTGTAGTAACTACATGTGAATCACACTGCATACACTCAGATGAATCAGAAAAAGACTGAGTTGTGGGAATAACTTTAATTTTGCGTTTCCTATGACCGAAACGCCTCTGCATAGGGGTGAGGTCTGGCTGGGAATGGATTTCATAATATTTCTATTCTCTGATATATAGAAAACGAAACATTTGTCGGTGAATTTTAAAGGTATTGGAGTTCCTTGTTTCAGGCTGTTCTTGCGTAAACCGACAAAATCAGCACAATCTACCGGAATACCGTATGAAGTGAGAAAACACCTTTTCAACTCATTTAAAGAATAATTATCAGCTACATTAAATAAAATGATATTCCTAAAACGAGTTTCTCTTTGAGTAATTTTAGTACAAAGAGTTTCAACGAATTTATTGGTTTGTATAGGGATATCCTTATCAATAATGAAATTAGGCTTTATAAGAAATAATAAAGGTTTAAGAGAATCAAATAATGTCTGAGTAGTTGTTATTTCGTTACGTAGACTCAATATTTCAGATTCTAATTCTTCAAATTTATTTAAGATTATAAAAGTGTCATTATCTAACCTTACGGTGCAATTTCTTGTTTGAGGAATTTTACGAATTTTGATGCGGCGTGAGATTGATGTTTTAGGATGCATATTATATCGAATATCGTGAAACGTAAATTTTACCTTTAGGATATTATCACAAGTTATTGGTTCCGGTATGTAGCGTTTAGAGGAAAAAGTAATATAAAAATGTAATTGAGATCACGTACCGTATTCAAGCGCGCGCCAAAAACATCAATTCGGATTCATACAACCAGCTTACACCAGAGTATATTAAAGATCACACTACAATC
Organism: Atriophallophorus winterbourni; assembly: GCA_013407085.1. Taxonomy (NCBI): domain Eukaryota; kingdom Metazoa; phylum Platyhelminthes; class Trematoda; order Plagiorchiida; family Microphallidae; genus Atriophallophorus; species Atriophallophorus winterbourni. Next base: position 70,658 of record JACCGJ010011207.1, on the reverse strand, counting down.
AGCCATGTATACTGACTTCCCCACACAAAGCAAACACCTTAATAAAATTTTGATTTAATCCTTTGTATGTCTATTGCTGTCATCCAATAATAAAAGTAAAGCGACTGTTTATTTCTTTCACCATAAAATATTAATTCTTGGTTCCTGATTTTTTCTCAAATTCCTCAATTGTTTATAACACAGAAAAGTTTTTGAAGAACGATGTATGCAACTGGACTTTTTCCGTTACGATTTTGCAATTTAAGCACATACTAATCGTATTCTTCAAATTTGGAGCGGGGCCTTTAAATCGGCCGTGCTCAAAATTAATGGTTTCATGCGTTTTTATTTTTTTAGTCAACACGGAACCTTTTGTTTTTAAAACGTTTTAACATGTCGCGAACATGTAAACGAAGGACGTTTGATGCCCCGCACGCTTTAAATACTGCGCAATATCTTTATTTTGAGTGATGGGAAATTTGATGCGCCGGTCAGAAAAATGCGAAAGAAAACTTATACATGAGGGTTTAAAAATCGTGCAGCATGACTTTTCACCAACTCCCATCACAATCAAAAAGCCTAATGCCTGCAGACGAAAACGAAGCTGTTTTGGATTTGAATGTGATTGGCAATCTCAAATTTTCCCATCAAAGTTTGTCGTCCCTCTTATTCGCATTAAAATTCTGTGTTTAAACTATTTTGATTAACTGAAAATTCGTTTTAACGCACAAAGTTTTCTTCTTCTTCTTCTTTTTCACAATACTGTCATCGGATAATCTAGAAATAATTTCGAATTTTCATATACAGCATAAGTTCAAGTAGAACTGGAGGATCAGTGAAAAGAATTATATAACTAACGTTCCGTATAAAGTACAGACCAATTGGTAAATTACTAAATATACTGAACTGTGGAATTTTTCTCAGAATCTATTAGGTTTATATCCTCTTTACACAAAATCAAATCTTATCTGTCTTCATTTCTCATAATGAAAATATTTAAACTCTTAGCGTTGATTTCCTGAATGATTATGTACATAATAATTGCAAACCCGGGTACTAATATTAAATTAGGTTTCACAACATTCAAAAGAACACTCACTGGATTTCTCTGAACACGCCTATATAAAACATGCCGCAGAAGACCGCAACTTGGTGAAATCAATTCCTTTTTGTTCATCTAACGAGATAACTAGTCATTTTTAAGTTATACAGATCTACTTTGAACAATCCGAACAAAAGGTGCCGAAAATTCTACAACACAGAAATATCATGCATCTTTGAGAATCATTATCCGTCGACATTCAGTTCTCTTTGGAACAACCAAAGATATTTTCCACAATGTCAGTATTTTTCAATTATAAAATCATATCATTTACTGATTTTGTGGATGCATTTAGTACATAATATTTGCCTTTATTAATATTGAACTAAATTTTCCTCTGCAGTAGTGACCTCGAAAATGCAGTCGTGATCATACGTACTAACATATGATTGGATAAACATTTTGCAATTATTGATTATGCTGTACATGCAGATTTTGGAGCTTCGCTCAGTGAAACATCGGAGATTTAAAATGTAGAACGGAACAGCTGCTGTTACCTGCACCTCTGAGTCAACTGCCCTCTCAAAGGTTTTCCATAGCGTTTAACTGACAGATAATTCTTCAAGTGCAGCCTGTGTGCTGCTTAGCAAACCGATAACGGCTGCAGCTGCAATAGACGAGTATCATTTTAATGAGGCCGACGTGTATGATGCCATTAGAATTTTTGCGTCAACAAATCTAAGGGACCGGATGGTATCCACTCAACTATGTAAATGCATCTTACTCCAGTATTGGCCAAACCAAAGTGCAATCTCTTCAATTATTGTTTTTATCTGGAAGCTGTTTTGAAGATTTTGAGATAGACCATGGAAATACCGATACACAATGCTGGTTGAAGTTCAACTCCTAGCAAATATATTCCTGTCAACATGACAGCATCGTTTTGAAAGTATTAAAAAAATCGTTCCCAAGGGGTAAAAAAATTTGTCCACATTTCTGCTTAGTGTAACTCAAGAAACATTTTTCGAAAGTAGATCCTGCTAGACTGAACCCTTATTTTCTTTATTTTGTCATTGAGATGCTTTATGATAAAAAGCCAGTTATAGCAATCAACAAATTTGTAGCCCACCATTTGATTACGTAGACCACTTTTTTATTATCATTATCACACAAGTCTTAACAGACGATGTGCCAACGCGTATACCATGAAAAAGTTACATGATGAAAGAAATAAAAAAGGAAAAATAAGGGATATTTGTCTGCCTGTTTACACATGCTGTTTTTGATCTTTTTTCTCTTCTCTGGAATAAGGAAGGAAACACAAGCACGGCAGGATTCTAGCCACTGTGTATTATCAACCACATATCTCAACTGTCCGTCGGACCCCACCAGGGTAAGCGCGATGTTTCCACGATAGCTAGTGGGGCTGTTAGACGCTTGAGGGTCTTCCGCCATGTATTCCTTTGTCTGCCACGGCGACGTTTCCAATCAGGTCCAGCGAGAGCAAAAAGAGCTAGGCGAGAAAGGCGTCGATCATCCATACAAAGAACGTACCCCAGCCAGACCACCGTATTCTGCAGATCAAGTTCAGGTTCTGGTTCAGGTTCAGGTTGCACAGGACGATAAGTGGCTAGGTCGCCAATCGCGCGTCCAGATTTCTTCCGGTGTTATGCCAAAAAGAGCGCCCACCACTTCAAACAAAATAGGTTTACAGATTTCTCCTGGTAGGATGGTTACCTGGAATGTAAGGCAAAAACTCCCCTCACCAAAGGTGAGGAGACATTAGTGCATTTCAAAGACCAGGTAAATACAATATCATTATTCAATTAGGGGCAAAATGCAGGAAATAATGAGCTCCATACGGCATCGAGTCTATTCTCGAAACACATTACAGAGTTAGAGTTCATGACATCTTCAGGTAGGCAGTTCCAGTAGCTTACTACTCTTTCACTGAAGAAGTGCTTACGAGCATTAGACCTGACATGTTGTTTGGCCAGTTTCAGAGGGTGACCTCGAGTACCCACATTGGGTGCGAGAACATACATTTCACCTGGTTGAATAGTACTAAAACCGGCCATGATCTTGAAGGTTTCTATCAGATCCCCACGCAGCCGCCTTCTTTTCAGTGAAAAGAGCCCTAGACTTAATAGTCTTTGCTCATAAGATCTACCTGATTGCCCTTCGATCATACGAGTAGCAAGGCGCTGAACACCCTCAAGCCTTGCAATATTTTTCAAGATAAGTGACCAAGCTTGAATGCAGTACTCGAGATGAGGTCTAACGACAGCCTTGTATATCGGTATGAAAACCTCCGGGGACCTGCAGGATAAAACTGATCGAAGGCGAAACAGCGCGCTCCTAGCACGATGTGCAGCAGCTGCACATTGATCAGCCCATTTGAAGTCCGCAGAAATCTCTATACCTAAGTCGCGTACTCTCGGCACCCCAGTTATCACAAGTGTACCATCTGGCCAGCTACCGCCAGCTTCTTGCCGACTTTCGACAAGAGATAGCTTTTTGAGAAGTTAACTGGTAGATCCATGTAACAGACCACTTGATAACCTTTTCAATATCGTCAATAAAATCACGTTCGTTCGGTGATCCAATAAACTTGACATCATCCGCAAAAATGTAGCAGGGACACTTGAGCGCCGCTGCCAAGTCATCGATGAAGATAAGGAAAAGTAGCGGCCCGAGTACAGATCCCTGCGGTACTCCACTCGTAACCCTTACTTTCGGTGAGTACGTACTGCCCACCCTGACACGAAAGTACCTGTTGCTTAAGAAGCCTACTATCCAGTTCCTTAGAGGACCAACGATACCCATATAGCCTAGTTTGGTAGCGAGCAGTCTATGGTTCACTGAGTCGAAAGCCTTGCAGAAGTCCAAGTAGAAAACCTCAACCTGTTGGCCCTTATCCAATTTTCTGGTGACCTCGTTTAGAAAGCCCAAGAGGTTTGTTAGGCACGACTTTCCTTTAAGGAAGCCATGTTGAGCAGAGTCCAGCAACGAAACTCAACTAAGTGCCTGCAGATCCGATCTCTGATAAGCCTCTCTAAGATCTTACACAGAATGACAGTAAGGCTTACCGGTCTATAATTACAGACAGATGAACGACTGCCGCTTTTGTGTATCGGGATAACATCGGCTAGCTTCCAATCACTCGGAATAACTCCATGCACCAGCGATGCGTTAAAAAGACGACCCACGCTCTCAGCTAGTACGGGCGCCAAGTTTCTAATAAACTGAGGGTGAATACCGTCTGGGCCTGCAGACTTATGTGGGTTAGTTGCTGCAAGCTGAAGTCTAATCTCCTCATTAGTGAAATATAGTCCCTCGAGTGCAGCAATGCCATCCGATTTTACAGAGACTGGTGTGATAGGCGGGTCTATTTGGCGGTCAATTCTCTGGACTGACTGAAAGTGTTTGAGAAACGCGAAAGCCTTTTCGACATCTGAAACTATATGGGGTCCGTTATCCTGTTGCAGGTTACCGATCCACTCGCGCGTTTTGCCTTTAGATTGGGCATAGCTATAGTAACGCTTTGGGCACTGCTTGATATTGCGTGCCAACCGTGTTTCAAATTCACGTTTCGCTTTGCGTTGAATAGCTACAGCCTTATTCCTCACTGTCTTATACTGTATCCAGGACCGTTGTGTCTGTGAAGTCTTATAGCTTTTCCAGGCTCGATCCCTGAATTTAATCACCCGGCGCATCGCAGGTGTGAACCACATTGGCTTGTTGCGCCGCTTGACAGGAACCGACGGAGCAAACTTATCTTGCAAGCTCGAGAGACAGCAATGCAGAAGCTGCCCATTAGCAGCCACATCGTCACCTGTGTATTGCGACAAGATCGTTTTAGCTTCTTCTGTTACAAGATCCCAAACTACACAGTTGAAATCGCGCCTCCGTTTAGGAGGAGGTTTGTTATACCTGAGTATTAGCTGAAAGCTTATCATAATATGATCACTCTTCCCTAGCGGAGGGAGGTATTCTACCTGTCGTACCATTTCACCACTCGAAGAGACTACAAGATCCAGTAACGAAGGTAAGCAACCCTGTCGAAACCTTGTTGGCTCAATGACATGCTGGCGCATAGCATGCGTGTGAATCCATTCGGTAAAGTCTTCAGACAATTTATCGGTGGAACACTGAGTCGACCATGATATGTGGGGTAAATTGAAATCACCCACTATAAGAACCTGATACCCCTCGGAGCGCAATGAACTGAGATTTTCAAGCAGATTATGCAAATCCTGCAATTCAGCTTGAGGACTCATATAAACGCACGCTATTACCATTGATTGCTTCTATGAGTGGATGACGCAGGAGCATAGCTGAACGTTGTGCGTGCTAAGCCGAACGCTCGATTCTGTAGTCCGAAAACCAAGCCCAAGAAAAATGGCAACCCCGCCACCATTTGTTTCACCAGGTCTATCGCATCTGACTACAGAATATCTGTTAATTATCATCTCGGGGATAGAATCAGTTTCTGAATCAGCAGCACAGAACATTTACGTTTGACTACACGCTTGAATACAAGCCTTCCTTGTAGATAGGTCATTAAGGAGTTCGAGTAGGATCCACGCTTGATTGAACCGACGTGATCTGTGGAATATCCCATGGTTCGGCACTTGGGTGCCTTTTATTCATGATTTTCCTTCATTACTTGTCGTCTGCCTTGAAGTGCCGATGTTTACTTTTTGCTGATGAATTTCATCCGTATAAGGAATGAAGATACAATGATGCATCATATGATTGGTTCATAAACTAGTTATAAATAAAGGACCTCCAAATTAATCTCAATAACAGCAAACTCGTGGCAGTAAGGGTTTACAAGATTTGGGTCAAGGTGTCGTGTAATTCACTCAGCGTTAATGCCGCACAGTAAATTATTGATTCGTGGATACTGGTTTGAGCTGACTTCAAGTAATATGATTTTCCTTCTAAAAGCAGAAATCATGACATATTGCTACTTAAAACGCATACGTTCGACCCCATCTAGAAATTTGTGTCCATGACATGTGTTCTTGTTATAAAACCAACATCGTTCGTGTTAAAAACGTAAAGCTTCTCGTAACTCGCATGATTTACTGTTAGTGGAGAAAAATCACTCGGCACGATTGAAGTCTCCAGTATTTTCTCTCACGTAGGCAACAACATGTAATGAGTGACTATATTTAAACCTTTGAAATCGTTAAGGGTTTAATTGGTGTCCTGATACATGACTTGTTTACCATTATCCTTGAGATGAACATTAACGTTTATTCGTTTGAACTCGCTAACAATGGATGTCGGTTAGCTTCAACGTAACAATTATATAGCTTCAGGGTTGTAAAATTCTTCAGTGATAAACTTCATCCTGCAGCTTTGTCGCGAGTCAGGACCGCCAATGGATGAAATAACTTTTAAATACTCTCCATAATTAGAAAAATAGGTAGATCACTCGTACTAGTGTTCTCCCGTTTATAAACGAGAAATAAAATGCCACTTACTTTATGAGAGCTTCATCAGCGACCATCACTGCCAAAACGATTTTTCTTATTGTACGTTGAAAATCCTCTAGGAACGCGTAGCCTTGTTGTATTTAGGAAGCGTCTCGTTATGAATGATGCTGGAAAATTATGAAAGCAATTTCTCTTCACCAGTACGGTAAGAGGTCATTTAAATAATAGTTGTGTATAAAAAGCAAAACTCTAGCTTTCAGATTATCTACTTGATAGCGCTAAAAAACGGTGAACTATCAAATCTTGCATTGCAATCAGGGTGATTAATCAGGAAAAGTTCACGCCAGATGAGGTCCGAACCATTTTCGTCAAAACCCCGCTATCTCATTGCTAGTTTTATTGCTCTTCCAGATCCCAATATCGGACCCCATTTCGGAAGATGCGGTGGATATCTGTCTCCCGGGTTGACACCCTACTGTCCGAATGCCACAAAAATTCATTGACGGTGCAGGCAAAGCGTTATTGTGGCCCGCTATAAGTCTCTGAGTGTGCGACACGTTGCCTGGATCATGCTTGTGCTTCCATACCATATACCATAAATGGAAACTCAAACATTTTTTTCATGGTTTTTCGACCCACCGCTCAATCCTCCATGTGGTTGTACGTTCGTTTGGTCGTATATCGTAATGAACTATTGAACTATTGGACGTTGCCACCAGAGATTGGTGAGCCCGCTAAACTTTTTTTCTCTCAGAAATATTTATCATGTACACTACAAACATGTGAGCCCGTTGAAACTATTTTGTTCGATACATTATTAGTGAGCTATTACATTTTTGACATATAATTCAAAGTTTACTACACAACTGATGTACTCGCTATTCATTAATGTTTACGCAGATTAGTGATTCCGGGAAATTTGAATCATCGCATCGTTTACGGTTTTCGAGAATCACTTTTATTCAGTAATCTAAATTTTTCATAATGTCAGAGGGCGGAGACGTTATCGATTTTTCAAACTTAACTCTGCCATCCTTTAGTCTTTTTAACCCTAAGGTATGGTTTTCCTCAGTAGAACCTCAATTCGATCATTTTTGAATTCACTCCTAAGGGATTAAATTTGGTACAGTGATAGCGTACATCCCAATCGAAGTCTCAACCGACCTTTCTAGTTGCACAGGGCTTGAGGTGGCTAAAAGCCAATGACGCGACCATAATTCCTTTGACGGTATGCGGTTAAACACCCGGCACTCCGATAGTAAGTATGCAGCTCGTACGTTTCGAACGTTCTTGTTTCCGGATATTGCGTTCACGTCAGTGTTAGACGTTCTCGACTACAAATCACTAGACGCTCTCTACGATCATCTAAACGAGGCTAACTTGAACAGCTTCGGCGCTTGTGACGGAACACGACTGCAGCATCTGCTATTGTTACACAGTTAGGGTACCGGGAGCCCTCACAACTGTTAGGGCTTATAAGATAATTGGCTGACCGTAACGTCATCACTGATGCACTTCTGAAACACTTGTGGTTGACGTGCATTCCGGCTAACGTCAAAGTTAGTATTTTGGTGCTAGATGGCAACAAATCGATCCAAAAGCTAGCGCTTTCTGTTGATGAAGTCCTAGAGTGCTATTTGAATAACGAGAACTTCCATGCACTCACCGTAGCCACCACACAAGTATCTTTGGTAGTTCGTGTCACATGCTTGGAAGAGACGCTTGAATACCATAGCAAGCCTTCTAAAACGCCGTCATCACATATTAGACGCAAGTTATTCCAGGGGAGTAGGAATGGATATTAAAGGTCTTATCGGACTCACATCATACTGCTTACACGTAGCACATCAGGTTACCATTAAAAAAGTATGGAATGAAAGAACAAACATGATCCAGCAAAGTGCCGCACAGTCAGAGACTGTACTTGCTTCGGCGGTACAAACACAAACAAAACAAAACACCCTTATGCACGGATGTGTAATTGTGTAGTACTTTGTGCTGTGCGGCTAACCGTACTAAATTAATTGGCCGACAGTGGTGAGCTGCATGCTGGAACAAGCTGGAGTCTTACTACTATTTTCTGTTCTTTTTTTCTTTCGCACCTGTCTAGGCCTGGACAACCTGACAGTATCGCAACCCACGTGCAGTCTTTGACTACAGAAGTATCTTCATCTTTCGCAACCGTGATTCCCTTTTCAACGCCACCCACATTTTAAATGTCACTATCAAACGTATAGACAGATATGAGAATAGAATATGATATGATGCCTCACCCGGCCAAATGCCTGCATAAATCCAGAGATGAAGGGTGAAAGCGAAGGTGGCACGCTATAAGGTCGTGGAACCCAACTTTACTAAACTTCACTTTTATGATACACTTTACATGTCAAATTGCGGTTTCTAAAAACTTTATCGCTTCATACACCATATTACGCTTTTTAGACCATTACGTTGAATTGAATTGTATTTTTGAAGGTGTTTCATTCGAGTTCAATTTTATTTTATTTGATGAGGAACTTGTAGTACAAACTGTAAATATATATTCTATAAATTTGGGTGGCGAGAGATATTAGCAAGAGGTTACGTGGCTAAATCCAACATTACTTAGCATATGTGTACATTTCAAATAACGCACCAGGTAGACCTTTCTCTGTCGAATCGGCTTCAATGATTTAATAGTTTATTACGGTATAAGAAGATAAGATCTTGTTCAAACCGCTAATGGGATTAGGCGGTGAGTTAAAAAAGAAAAGAAAGAAAAGTTTCAGTTTTCAGGGCCTTATAGCGGGCCATATTCGTGCTTAGCCTGCAACTTTGATAGATTTTTGTGGCATCCAGTTCAGTTCAGTGCAGTTCAGTTGCACGAGACAGTATGTGGCCAACGAGCCAATCAAGCGTCCAGAATTTGTTTCGGTGCAAAGCTGCAGAGAAACTACCATCACTGCCAAAGCGTTTTTTTCTTATTGTGATTTGGATATCCTTGACGATCGCGACGCCAAAGGATTATCCGGGTTGTATTTAGGAAGCACCTAATTATGAATGATGCTGGAAAAATAAAAATAACTTTCTCTTCCCCATTACGTTGAGAGGTCAGCTAAAGAAAAGTTGTGTATTATAAAAACAGAACTCTAGCATTTACTTACTTACCAGACAACGCTAAAAATGGTGAACTACCTAATCTTGCATAGAAATTAGTGGGAGAATTTATGGAATGGCTTACGCTAGATGCGGTTTAAACCGTTCTTAAAACTTGCGACAGAACTGCAGGATATAAGTTCTTCTGGAAGCCGGTTCCAGAAATTTACCACCCCAAGGCTGTAAACTTTTCTCCGGGAGTCTAGTTTACATCGCTCCTTAGCAAGTTTGAGTGAATGTCCGCGGGTGCCCAGCTCGGGACTTAAGGCAAAAAAGTCGTTCAAGATCCTAAAGTTTTCAATTAAGTCACCTCTCAAACGACGGCGCGTAAGTGAAAAATGATCTAGGGTCCTCGGGAGTGAAGCGTAATGTTTCCATCGCTGACCCTCAATCATGCTAATTGCGAGACGCTGTACGCTTTGGAGTCGAATGGTGTCCTTTTTGTAGTAAGGGCACCACGCCTGGACACAATATTCTAAATGCGGTTGAACTAATACCGTGTAAAGTAGCAGGAATGCATCAACTCTTCTGCTGGATAACACGAATCTCTGCCGAAAGAGCACTTTGCGAGCACTTTGAGCTGCAGTGGCGCATTGGTCCTTCTATTTGAAGTCAATTCTAACTAGAACTCCCAAATCCATTAAAAGCTGTGTGGCACTAATAGTGAGAGAATTGCCCGACACATGAACTGAAATATTATCAACCGGTGCTGGAAAGAGTTGGCTCTTATTAAGTTTCATCAAGAGGTCCCACTGGTATGACCAGTTTATGACCTGTTTAAGGTCGTGCAACAAGGTATCTTCATCCGTTGATCCGATGAATTTCAGATCATCCACGAAAAAAGAAGCATAGGCACTTCAATGCAGAGGAAAAGTCATCGATGAAAATCAGGAATAGAACAGGACCGAGTACCGACTCTTGGGTTACACCACTGATCACGTCGGTTTGATTCAACATCGTGGATACTACCCGAACTTGGAATGTCCTACTTGTACGGAATGCCTCAATCCAAGCAAGTAGACTAACTAGTATGCCTTTTGCTGAAAAGTCAATCTGTAGAAGGTGGTGATTTACGAAATCGAAAACCTTGCTGAGGACTAGGTGTAGGACTGTGACAGGCTTCCCCTCATCCATCATTTAGTGTCAGTATTGAGACATTAAAAAGGTTAGTCAGGCAGGATCTACATATAAGAAATCCATGTTAAGTTACACCCAGTAGAGAATGCTGACAAAGATGCTGACAGATTTTGTCACGCAGTAGTGTTTCCAATACATTCGAGACGATGCTAGTCTGGGTGACAAGTGTGTAGATACCAAGAGTTGACCTGCCACCACCCTTGTGAATTGGTACTATTATGGCTTTTTTTCCACTTAATAGGGAACCACTCCCAGGTTCAAACATTAATTAAAGAGCTTGCTTGAAGTTTCTGAAAGCACTGCGGCGAGATTCATTTAGCGTAATTGATTAGATACGATCTGGTCTCTCAGCTATGTTGACCAGAACATGGACAAGTACTTCATACACCTCGGGTTAATTAAAGGACAACTCATCTAGTGCAGGAGCACCAGGTAGTAGACGAAGCATTTAAAGAATTATCACGTCCCTGAACGCCACAAAAGAACCCGGAGAAGGCTGTCGCCTTGGACATTTCGGTATCACCTAAATTTCTCTCCTCCAGTTACAGATCTCAAATGTTTTCCCTGGTTTTGCCTTTTTATTGAGCGTAGCTATACAATCTTTTCGGATTAGATTTAGCGTACTTAGCCAAGGATAACTCAAACTCCTGTATGAGCAAACGCTTTATTTTAACACAAGCGTTCCAAGCTGTTTTATAGTTAGCATTTATTACCGCCCTAATCAATCTCGTTTACGGGAATACAGACGAACTCGAAAAGTTCATTAGTGATGCCTAATATGTTTACCACCACTTGCAACGGAGAGTGCTTGTCTTGCAACTCTTCTAGATACTTACAAATCTTATCCCATTTTTTCACTTACATTAGAATCGATAGAAAACTGAAAGAAAAATTTTAAAGTCTGTAGGAGAAAACCCCTGTAGGGCGACCAATAAGTTTGTGAAAACACAGTACCGCTTTAAAGCTTACCATTACGTGATCGCTTTTGCAGAGCGGTGGTAGGTATTTTAAAAGTCTAACGGACTCGGGTTGAGACGACATACCAGTTCTATTGTGGAAGGATTGCATTAATTACGAAACCACGTATGATCACACATATGGTGATGCAGCGCATGATCATGAAGTCATTCGAGAAACGCTTCGGATTGCTCGGTGGCTACACCTACAGGGACGGCCCAATCGATGTCTGAAAGGTTATAATCACTTAAGATGAGTAGGCTCGCAGCTCATTGAAACAATCTGTCGAGTGTCTCAAAACGTTATGTATTCTCATGCTGGGCTGCATTGGGTGTGACATAGACACAAGCAATTGCGAGGGCTGACTTGTGGCAAATCGGGATACTCGTAAGTACTTAGACGTTTTCACTGGCTCTGGATATACCATTGCCCGTATTGGGCAAACCATACTCTAGGAGAAGTGTAACGCCATCGCCTCTCTTATCGTCAGATCTATCGCATATAATGACGAGATACTTTTCGCTGATGTTTATTGGCACATCATCAAGCGCAGACAGCCAGGTCTAAAAATGTGTTATAACCATGGGGTGTACCTAAGCCGCACGAAAAAAGAGGTCAGCCCACTACCTCATGGTGCACCCATTCGCGTAAGGCACTGGTGCGCTGTTTAGGCGTGCTTCTGAAAAAATCTTGCTTGGCCCTCGGTCGAAAAACCCGAGGGAGCATCGCGTTTATGGCGTGTTATTCAGAGCAGGAGTATTAGGTTCTACAGCCGCTTGCGTTGATGTTACTGAACGTTGTCAAAGGATTGAGGACTCATCCATCGAACAAGAGCAACTACTGTAGACACCTGCTTTGCTCCCATCTTCATCTGCGCTAAGCCAGTCAACGTCGCCTAATCCGGACAACAAGACTCGGGTTCATGTGCTGTTCGGTATGATCGTCGCTGATTCAGTAGCTATTTCATTTATGTCAGGCTTAGGTATAGCAGATGTCCTTACAGACAGGTTTCACCCTTTTGAAGCGGAAGAATATTTTCTGTTCCAAGAAGGAGGGTTGTCCCGCTTAACCTGAATTTTGTCTAGAGTTGTTTTTGCGATGTGTTCAACACTACACAGTTACGAATCCCGACTCACCAATTATTCGAATTCTACCAGTATTAGCCTGGGGCGGTTATCCATCTTCCATCACCCTACACGGTGAACTCACAAAGTTGGAGTAGAAGGCCTCAGACCTACTATCCGAATAAGATCGCTGACACATCTGCGATCAAAATCTCTTCGACAATTGGATTGCCTCGCTAATTTTTTAAACTAATTTGCTATTTTCGTAGTTCCAGCTACATTAACCACTTTGGGAAAGAAAGCTTTCTTTGGAAGACGAGGTAACTGAATCAACTTGTCTACGTTGTCATCGGATGCAATGGTATCAACATACATGTTTGCAGCATTTTTTGAAGATCTGGCTGCATTCACCAACTTAGGAGAGGTAGCTTGCTTAGAAGGACGTTGTAACTGGCTAGATTTGTCATCTATCCACTTGCCTGCCGTTGTCTCAGAACATATATTCGCCCTCACAACAGTTGCGTAAGTTTCGGCGGGTACAAAATCTGACGAGCTAAGCAATGTCACACTAGTCCTTGGCTTTTGACAAGCGGCGTCAGTGGCAGCCATATGAAAGTGTGTAAAATTATGTATAAATATATATAATTATATTTATGTAAGATCAAAAGACACTCAGTATCAACAACAGACTTACGTAATCCTTGTGTGCTAACAATATGTTTCACCCTTGTTATTTCTTCAGCGGGATAATTGCTCGTCGTGGATGAGCAAAGCAGTGAATAACCGAAAAGAGAAAAAATATGCTGCGTCACTAATCTGAAAACACGTATATAGTGGTTCGGCAGCACGTAAGTTATCAGACGTTCACGCTGTAGTAAGCGCAAGTGTGTGTTCAGCTGATTTAAACAAAACGATACAAGGCATCATGAAGGAAAACGTTTATGGAAATAAACTTACTTCCAAGAATATTAAGGGATTATTTTGAAGGAAAATAATTCCTACACTACCACACGCGGTGTTACAAATAATTAAAGAAACAAAATTGCGAGCAAATTTGAAAGATTAATGAGTTAGCGATACCCGTCAAATTGATAATGTTTCTAACGATGCACCATGCAAAACTGAGTACTTTTCATGGAAATTTTTAGTAGTTAGGAATCTAATGGTTAAACAAAACTTCCTACAAAGAATTCATCCGAAATACACAACCTACAATGCTCGCATTTGCATACTTATATCTAAGTTTATTAAAACATAAGTAACGCGATCGATTTATTTTTCAAGTATAATTTACTCTTTTTCTATTGTTAATCTATCGATAAAAATCATGCAAAGTGATATCGACGCCATCGGCAAACGGGCATTACTAAACGAAGTTCTACTGAACGCTGCCATAGTAAAATATTTGACAGTAGGCAATGCCAACCAGTTCGATTATTACACAAATAAAATGAAGATGCAGAGATGTACATAGACTTGTGATCCATGTACGATTGAGAGTTCCACTTAGAAAACCGCTTCAAACACATTGGGGCAGTCACCGAAGAGCAGTTTAAACGCATATTGAACGGTGAACTTCCCGCTATCCTGCGCGATTCGCCTACTCTTTCAGCTCAGTAACTCTTCGTGAGGAATCTACGCTGAGATAGCAGAGACTCGGGAGGTGGAGCGGCTTTCACGGACTGTAGTCCTCCTGTCGTCTATTCAGAAGAAGAAGAAGAAGAAGAAGAAGAAGAAGAAGGTAGGATTAAAAGTCCTATGATGCCCATGAGCATTAAGAGGAACTTTTGCTGACTAATCTATTCGTATGACAAAAGCACTCCTTAGCACATACGTTCGACCATTTCTTTAGTATGGTAGCGTGACAGCATTTTCCCGTCCACGACAGCCGAAGAGAACATTTTCGAAAGTGTTCAGCGACTTAAAGCCAGATTCTGCACTGGAATACGCAAACTGCCATATCCCGAAATATGCCTAAAAATAAATCTCTTTACACTAGCATATCACAGGGTTCGTGGTGACACTATACTTCTCTATAGTATTCGTAAAGCAGAGTTGCCGGATCTCGGATCGCTCTTTACAATTATCTCTGATTGTCGAACAAAAGGATTCTGATTTCGGGTACGCGCTCAAACAACAGATGGCCTAGCACATTGGTACAGCTTTTCACAATAGGCTATTGAAACGTGGAACACACATCCGGTTTATGTATTTAAAACTCAAAGCTTCTCTTTGTTCGTGAATAGTATTGACAAAATATCAATGGTTCGCAAAGGGAGATTGTTTTTAGAAGTGCGTTTACTTCTCAGGATATGCGAGACTATAGTTATTGATGTCAGATCTCAAAAGAGCTCAAATGGAACTTTTGTACTATTTATGTTTGGAATATAATTTTATTGTATTGTATTGTAATTTGATGGGAGTTCTAATTAGCTTGTATAAATGCCAGGTATCATGTGTGGTAAGTCAAATAGCCAAATGTTCGATCTGAGAGTTTAAAATATTGAACGTTTCATAATTATAGTATAATAACTCTTTATGTTACTAATTTGAATGAGATGGAATTTAAATCTAGTTATGCTGTTCTGTTCCTAATACTATGGAACGATAATATGACAATATTTCTGTCTTTCCGTAAATTGTTCATTGCAGTGATTTTAATGCGCGACAGAACTGGATGCTCTTTGTTCGTAATGAGTGCAGGAATTATTCTGTGGCGAATATTTTCTTGCATTTCTTCTGAAATTGACTGTGACTTTAGCAAACCTCCCAGACTTGCGATAAATTCTGTATGACCAGCGTTCTTGCAGTTGAAGTTCAAACCGCGAATAAGTACCGGCTCTTCTTCAGCTGATAACGTTCAATTCGATAAATTCTGGAGTCGATACGTCGATGATACGTTCGTGATTCTGAAGAAAGAAAACTTAGAGGATGCACATCGACTACTCAACTGCGTCTTCACGGGAATTCAATTTAAAAAGGAAATCGAAGCGAACAACTGTCTAACATTTCTGGACGTAAACGTGCGAAGAACAGAGACGGGAAACCTTGAAACAATTGTTAACAG
This sequence comes from Atriophallophorus winterbourni, assembly GCA_013407085.1. NCBI lineage: Eukaryota > Metazoa > Platyhelminthes > Trematoda > Plagiorchiida > Microphallidae > Atriophallophorus > Atriophallophorus winterbourni. The sequence goes on along the minus strand of JACCGJ010011207.1, from coordinate 54,830 downwards.
GAAAGGAACAAACACGGATCGAATCCTAAACTTCAGAAGCAAGCAGCCGGTCACGCACAAGCAGAGCTGCGTACGAACGCTATTCAACCGCGCGAAAACACATCGCAGCACCGAACAACTCAAGAAAGAAGAGGAGCAATATTTATTCGAACTATTCCAAAAAAACGGTTACCCGAGAGGATTCATCATTATCAACGAAGACGTTACAATTCACTTACACGAAAACAATAGAAACACGGCAAGAGCAACACTCCCGTATATACAAAATATTTCAGAAATTACGGCAAGAATATTACGCCCGCTCGGAATCAATGTCGCACACAAACCGATGTCCACTCTGAGAAGTCAGCTAGTGAAACTCAATGACACATTTTCAAAAGAAGGAAGAAACAATGTCGTGTACAGAATTCCATGTTCTAATTGTGACAAAAACTATATCGGACAGACTGGAGGAAGATTAAAAACAACGGAACACGAACACAAATTGGCTACTCGACAACATGATCGCAACTCGGTAATATCGGTGCACATGGATCAAGAAGGACACGAGTTCAATTAGAATGAAACAGAGATAATCGCGAAAGGCAGAACTCGACATATACGAGAGTTCCTTGAAGCATGGCATTCGACAGCACGATCAATCAATGAACACATTCAATTGGATGTAATCTACGGACCAATGAGAACTATGGAACGATTTATATTTTATCATCTTGCATGGAATTTTGCGATCCATTCTTTATTTTCCTTCTTTGAGGACTCTGGATTCAATAAATTGTAAAGCTCTGCTTCAAACCTTGGCTGAAATCCAATGGTTTAAAGGCACATTGATTTACCAGTCTTTGGAATCCTATATTATCTGAAAGATTACCGTTAATATTTCAAAAAAATAGCTTGTATCAAATAAGAAACGAGAGAACCAAAATAATTTTCAGTGGACCTAAACTTAGTTTGTTGTTAGAAGTGTGAATATATGATGGGATTCACGAATAGTCCGTCCTAGTGTAATTGAGAATCTATGATGACACAAAGAATTCTAGAATAAAAAATATATTGTATTGCATGCAGAAAATCAATACAAATAAAAATGAAATACGTGACGTGTCATGGCGAATGTAATGACACGTCCAAAAGATCTGTTGTATCCACTTGATGCGCGAGTGCTTGAGCTTTTAGCCACAAAGATTTAAATTTTTAGTCAATTGAGTAAACTGTTGTAGTTCGTTATTGATTCAGTTTGTTAAGTCGTGATCCCCAACTAAAAAATTGAATGAGGGTCGCCAATAAACTTCACAGTATATTTAACATGTGCATCAAAACACTTAATGTAGTAGATGAGCAGAAATTACTGGTACACGGAATCTAATACTAGCGCTATAGTTGATAGAAACCAAATGCGAGTTATGAAAAATAACAGTGAAAATAATGGATCTTCAATAAGTTGTAATCTGGTTCATAGGAGTATAATTACGGGCTCACTAAGTTGGATTTGTACCTATTGGTGTTTCGGGACTCATCAAGCTTTTGTGTTTGTACGACTATTTATCTGATCGCCAATCAAGATTTAGAGTAAATTTAATGCAATCGAATGAGATTGAAACCACCATCAGATATGCGCTAGGTACGCTTCTATTTCCCCAATACATATATGATGTTCCCCGACTGAGAACAACAAAAATGGTCCTATTCTCGGATGGAATGACAATTTGGATGCAAATAGGTTCTGCTGCAGATTGTATAAAACTGCAAAGATTTTTGAATTGCATGTCAGATTTGGCCGATGTGAAAGTTATACACAGAAAGCAAGGTGCTTCACCTTGACAAAAATGTATCTTACATATTGATTGAGACATAAAAACTTGCCATGGAACTCGGTTGAAAAAAATCTTGGAGCATGATATAGTAAAAACCGATGGAGTGAGGTTCACTGTTAGAATACATTTTGACAGGCCAGCAGATTGTTATTTTTCGTTGAAAACATTACCAAAGGTAATCAACTTCTGCGTTCGTCCAACGATGGATTATTCGGTAGAAGTCTGATCTTCTTGACTGCGAAAAACATATTGCTCTCTTCTATCAAATCTATAACTGAGCTTCAAAATTAGTGATGGATCCTTGCAATGTTCCGTACACAGAAATTTTGCGACGTCTGATTAGTTGTGACATTATCCAAAGGAGAATACGCAGCGATATTATTTCTATCCATATGATTGTGTCTGCCGATGTGCATCCACTAATTCTGTTGTTTAAAAATAGTCGTGAGAAATCAACATGTGGACATAACTTATCCTTTTGCTCTTACGTTACCGTATCGATTATTAGCGCAATTTTGCCGTACGTGCAATATTTCTTTGGAATTCCCTACATAATCATGTGATGGGCTTTTATTGCAGACGATATTTAATGCGAAATTGGGTTTATATATGTAAATAAAAATCATTCATGAGCCATACATTGGATATTTTCTCGTCGTAATATACAATAATTTTTCAGATTTTTGTTTACACCTTAATCATGTGGCGTTGCAAATTAAATTTTTTTAACCATAAACACTTGAATCCTTGAAAATTGGTGTTCACCTTGTTTTCACCAAGCTTGCGTAGTTGATCTTGGGCGTTTCGTCATCAGGCTAGATGACATCATCAGCGTGATTATGAAGAGAACAGAACTGGATTAATCACATCGACTGCTCAATTGTGTATTTGCTGGAATCCAATTCACAAAGGAAACTGAAGTTGACGGCTGTTTACCATTTCTGGATGTTCAAGTGAAGCGGACAAGCAAAGGAACGTTAGAGAAATGCGTCTACCGGAAAACCACACTCACCGATCAAATACTGAACTTTCACAGCAAGCACCCGATCACTCACAAACGCAGTTGTGTCAGAACCCTATTCAAAAGAGCGGCAACCCACTGCAGTACGGATGAACTGAGAAGAAAAGAAGAAGAATATCTGTTTAAAGTGTTCCAGAAAAATGGATATCCAAGAAGCTTCATACTACGCAACAGGTTTAACCGCCCACAAAAAAGAAACCCAGAAGAAAACAGAAGTAGACACACTCTATCAAATATCCAACATATCTCCGAAGTCGCAGCTCGGGTACTTCGGCCACTTGGAATCGACATCGCGCACAAACCAGTATCAACACTTCGCAACTACTTCAACAACACGAAAGACAAAGTGGCAAAAGAAGAACAGTCGAATATCGCCTACAAGATTTCATGCAGAGACTGCGAAAAAACTACGTCGGACAAAAAAGTCGCAAATTCAGCTCAAGACTACATGAACACCAGCTGGCCGTACGCAGACATGACCGGAATTCACTGATTTCAATACATATTGATCAATCTGGGCATCAGTTCGACTGGGACAATAATATTAGCCAGAGAAAACGACCGAAGGACGCGAGAATTTCTGGAAGCTTGGCACTCAACAACGAATTCAATTAATCAGCATCTCCAACTGGCTGCAACATATGGACCAATGAGAAACCGCTCATGGAGAAGGCATAACATGAACTCGACCAATCCGCGGGAGTGACCGTGAACAGACAGGCAAACGGTATAATAACCAACGAATTTCAACTACAAGACGCTTCGAAAGAAGTTTTGCTGATGATGTCATCTAGCCTGATGACGAAACGTCCAAGATCAACTACGCAAGCTCGGCGAACACAAGGTGAACACCATCCACATCCTGAGCTACGGATATATTCCCTTTGAAAAATTGACACAACTTTGGAAAAAAGACTAAGATAGAATACATTATAGACAAGATTTTGTCATCTTGCAAACAATGTACACATTGAGAACTTGAATGTATCAAAAAGTGACAACTTCTTTGCTTGGACACCCACAGTTTTGTTTACCGAAGCAAAAAATAGGATTCATAATCAAAGAAACCATTCTATGCTGTCAATTTATTAAAGAGATTACGCATGCATTTTGCGTGGGTGAAATTCGTTTGAAATATCACTGATGCAAGAATTCGTTCACTATTCATTTAACAAAGTTTTCATTACTATATTTGATTCATATATGGCTTATGCATTAACTATATTTTTGAAACATTAATTTAACCATATTTAATTGATTTTATGTTATCCTATCACTCTTTGCTTTATTACGAATCCATTCCTTGTACACATTTAGTTGTTTTAAATCGCGAAAAATTTACACTGGAACGCTTTTGGGATCGATATTTTTGGAATATATTTTTTTATCAAATTTTCTTTATTTCAGATTACAAATCGATGCTATCTAAATTACGTCTAGCCATAATAAAAATGTTTGTAATGAGTCTGTAAAAGCTGTTTATTGGTAACATTTTCCTTCTCACCAAGGGTGTCAGTACGAACAGAGATCAAGCTTAAATTTCATACACCTGACCAATTCTAAGCTGGTTAAGAACTCCGGAATACACCCAAGTAACCCTTGCAGCTGATTTTATATACGCAATTCGTCGCGTAGATTGAAGGTGCCTTATCTTTGAGATGCGTCAATAAAGATCGGAGCGTTCTACCACTTTTATACGTTACTGGTATACCGGCGTTATTGAAGATTCGACTTATCCCCTCTAACGGTTCCTTAGCAGAAGGTAAGGAAACTTTTGCACGCCAAACGTTTCCCGTTTTGAGTGCTTGGTATTTTACCCAGCATGATCAGCAAGCCGACGATTACCTCCTTAATGGGCTTTTTTTATCGGGGGTATCAATGCTCAGTCTAAAACTTTGTAGAACAGCAATTTCCCCAACTGAATCAAATACTATTTGGGGTGCGCTGACGAGTACCGCCAGACCACATCTGTGTCCATTGGCGTATGATAGACATTAATACTTATTTTACCATTATGCTTTCGCGCGAGACAGTCCAAGAATGGAAGTGTCCCTTCTGTCGACTTGTAACTTGGATGTTGGGATCCAAGTTGTTAAGGAAACTATGGAACGTTTCAAATCTGTCGCAATTTATGATGACCAATGTATCATAGATATAAAGCAAACATATCTTTGGCCGAAGAGATATATTTTTAGAGCTAATTTTTCAAAAACTTTCAAGTACATATTCGCTAACACTGGGGAAATAGATAAACTCAGTGCTAGACCTTCCGTTTGCTTGTGTAACTGTCCATTAAACAAGAAGTGGTTCATAATTAGGCAATTCGTTATACCGTTGACGATTTGCTGTACACTCAAGTTTGTACGATCTGTCAAGGTCGTGTCTGAATCGTACATTTTTTGCTAAATTTTGAAGCGCTCGTGGTGAATACACTGGTGAACAAGGCGTTTACGTCGAAGCTAACCATCAACTTATACTTGTTAAACGTTATTGTATCCAAGTGACGAACGAACTCAAAAGGGTTCTCAATGAAAGAATATGTGTTCCCGAATAACGTCCGGTTCTGCAGCGGATAAACATTACCGTACGTGACATCTGGTGTGCGCATCGATTACGCAATCGAGATAATTTGCCAGCAGATGTCATTCACGCCTACCACGACCAAAACTATTAGGAAATTTATAGCATGTAGTGCGTCAGTTGATATTGATCGCGCTTGTCTATCTTAACGAGCGCAGCACCCACCCACCCACTTTAAACAAAAACTACCATCCTGCTGTTATTTGAATGTTGCAAAAATATTCCAAACAGTTATCGGTGCTACATTGCACCAACTGTGGGACTTAGATTAGTCCCAATATAAAAGCTAAATTTCAATTTGCAAATGAGGATTTATCCTCGAAATCGCAAATAAATGGATTTAACCCAAAGTAAGAACGACGTTCGAATGTCGGGTCAGGGATACACATACCTGATGAGCGGCAATAATCGCAAAACCAGTCGTGTTCTTCTGTCCTGTTTTTCGAACATCATATACTACTTATTAATAAAAATCTGACTTTAAACAAAAACCCACCATGGCCTGTACAGATTTTAACCAGCTTAGGATTGGTCAGGTATATGAAATTTAAGCTTGATCTCTGTTCGTACAGACACTATTGGTCTGACGAAACGTTACCAATAAACTGCTCACACCGAATCATTACAAACATTTTTCATGATTTTGATTCTCCGATCGGTCACTAATATTTTCTATTACATTGTTTATGTCTAGCCATACATTTTCTGTATAATACACATCTTCCCACAGCATGAAATTGCCGGTTGGTGCGTATTTCGTGGTTGGGATTTGTGTAGGGTTTTTGATCACGTACTTGACTTTCGATGAAACCGGTGAGAATCAACGTATTTACCGAATCGTGGATGTTAATACGAAAATTGTTGGGCCCCGGGGCACCAGTAATTATTCAGGCAAGTGTTAATACAAAGTACAAGAGTTCGTTCGAGTGGTGTTCCCTAAAAATAGGAAGTGAGTCAAGAAATGCATTTTTCGAACCGAAACCCCGTTGAAATCGATTTTTCTTGAGCCTAATTAGAGATTTTGAAATTTAAATTACACTTTATAACAAGATCATGATTCCGGAATTCATTTTTCGATGTACGGATTAAAATTACTAATAAAACCCATTGCCATATTGTGTAAATTTAAATCTGTAAAAAATAAAAATTTACGTGAATTATTGAAGTTGAATTAGATTCCTAGCACACATATAATATATATATATATATATATATATATATATATATATATATTCAATTTAATTCAGATCGATATTTTGTCCTGTAAATAGTTTGTGTTGTTACAAAACATTACAAAGTCAGTTGTACTGTCGACTAAATACTGATGCTTTTAAAAGCGTCTGTAGTAACACATGCTAAATAACACTTTTATGGTAACCTGTTATTTTTATATTTAAAGCGGATATTTGGCTTGACATATCTACGTCAATAATTTGAAGGAAAATTTTAGCATTAGGACTGGCATAGTTTTGTTAACATCACCTGCTTTTAATCATATGCAGAACTTTAAACTCATCAGATTTACTTTCGTTTATGTTCACGTCTACAACAAAATGATGCATTACGGTTATACATATTCATTGGGTGGGTATAAACGGGAGGTATTGTTTTAGAAAACCGTAGTTCATTGCATCCCGCCATGCATAATGATGCTTCCTTGTAAACGATTTTTATATTTAAGATTTGTTGTTGGATTATTAAAAAATTCTATTCGACATATATATATATATATATAACCCGTTCGAACATGGTTATACAACTTTAGTATTCAATTTTGGTTCGGGTGGTTCGAGACATAAAGTCAACTTCGAAACCCTGTGGAACGATTGCTTGAATAGTCTAGTACACAATTTTTAATCATAATATTTGTTTGGTTGAATATAAAATTCAAAATCTTCAATAACATACAATAACTGAAGGTGCAAATGGAACGTAATATTGACCTTTCAATTTTAGGAAAACGCATTGAGAACCGGAATCAGGGAAATGCTAAGCAACCTCGAGTGTTGTGCATGATTTTAACTTCACCGATGAACCATGCTTCAAAGGCGATAGCAGTGAAAGAAACTTGGGCTCCACGATGCACGGTCCATTATTTCCTAAGCAGTGAACATGACAGTAATCTTCCCTCAGTGGGTATGTTACCAAAATGTTCGCTTAAGTTTACGTATACGAAATGTTTTAACTAACATCCAAGTGAATATCGATAACACAAGTGATTTTATGAATTTTTACTAAAAAATTAGAAAATGCAAGCAAATCAAGGTAATTCGTGCTTAATGCTCTATAAATTATTAGGTGAACCCATAAAAGCAAAATGGTACAAATTAAAATACAAGTACAGCAAGAAACGTCCACTGAAAATGAGACAACATAGAGCATGAAGCTTCCAAAAAACAACTTATTAAATCTCTTCAATTTCAGCCTCAAACTCGAGCAATATTTTGTGTTGGTAAGAGTTGGAGGTCAACTGTTCCAGGCAAAACAGAAACGAAACGAATGAAATTGTGCTTTGGTGGAAACCGTGTACGGCAAGCATATGATCGTGGGCCCGGGCATTTAGTATGTCTGCTCGTTTATAAACTCGATATGTGAGTATTTGATGCGTGAAATATTTCGTCATGAAGTATAAGGTCCCCCCTAATTCTTCGCTGGGAAAATGGAACAGTGATCGTGATTTATTTAATTACAGACATAATATTGATCTGGCGTGCATGTCAGCGCATCAATCGAGAGGACACTCCATTCCGCTTCCGTGGATAATAAAAATATATGGACCAAAGACCGTGGTGCCAAGGTTAACATAGCCGGATTGGTTTTTATTATAAGCTCCCATTTCCAAAAATGCTCTAATGTAGCGCGTCTTAATATCCTCTAACAACCAATTCCAGCTCCTGGCTTGATTGCGTGGTCCTGTGTGACACGGCGAAACTGCTTCTACTTACAGCATAAGGAGTAAAGGCGATTGACTGGCACCTCAAATCTATTTTGCTTCTCGCAGATGGAGCTAGTAAATCCATGAAGGCTGTTCACTTAGGGGAATGAAAACCCTTATCTCAAACCTCCATTGCCATGTGACTATATCCAATCATGGAAATTGTCTTCGGAAATCTAACTTGAGGAAAACTCCCGGACTGGGCAGTCAATATTCCTACTCGACAAATGTTGAACTTCACTCAAAATACCCAGTGAAATTGTTTTTTTCAAAATCTGCAATATCTCTTCAACACATTCATTAACGCTACTAGATAATATTCGACAAGCAATGAGACTACGAGGATGAGCTTTTAGCGTGAAAAAATCCTCATTGTTTGGAGTACTATTGAAAACCACCCCGCTTTCAGGTGACGAGAGTGAGTGGTGCCGTTAGCAAACAAATCACGGGGATGACCAATTTTATGCGATCTTGGATGAATGATACCAGTGAAACGGAATTATGATCAATAATTCTGAAGTAGTTCACACTGAAAATTCGATTAATACGACATTATCAACATAAAGTACCCTTCGTATAGAAGGTTTTCATCGCGTTTTTTACAAATTTGATCATCATAACTATAGTGGCAGCCGCCAGCGAACAATCAAACTACAGTGTATGAATAATTTTCTATGGATATTTTGTAGGCATATGGAACAAGCGCAAATATTCTTTAATTGAGTTTATGGCAGTGAATTACCAGACACTATATCGTCTCAGACAACGCAATTTTTAAATGGTTATTGGTAAAAATAATAGTCGAATCTCTACGAACATTTATTGATTCAATAAATAAACATCAATAAAATCTGCATTCACAGTCGCTGTCGAGAAAGAAGGCCGCGACTCCCTGTGGGACAAGACAAAATTCGGAATGCGATTAGCCTTACGACTTTATGGCGATGCATTTGACTACTTGCTGAAAGCGGACGATGATACGTACATTGTCATGGAAAATCTGCTGCACGCCCTGAAGGATTTTAACCCCAGCGATCCCATTCTAATGGGACGAAGGTTCAAGGTGAGCAAGGTTGATGCAAATCGCTGTGGTTATATCAACGTATATGTAACCGTCGATAGCGTAGATCCAATACAAATTACGACAAAAATGTGTTTTCATATTTCGTCTCCAGTTTACTCCTGAAAGTTCGATTCTTCATTCACATATCCCATCAGGACATTCAGATTTCAAATTTGGCTTGACCTATTTGAGATTCACCTATTTCAGATTCACGAATTTATGGTCAAACTCGTTCCTTCCACTCTGGCATGTTCCCACGCTTTTCGGCATTTTCTTTGCACCGCTTCTGAATCACGCTTTTAGACCTAGAACAGAATGTATTTACCCACGCGCGCGAAGTAATAGCAATTTTTTCAACCTTAAGATTCAAGAATTTATGGTCGCAAAAAGTACATAGCTTCACAATTACCATATCATTTTATATATTCGTTCATGAAAAAAGGAATAAAAATAATTATGTAAAGTCAAGTATTGTCCAGTTGAATACTTACCACGAGTCAATACGCAGGGATCGTTAAATCGTTTGCAACAAATAAGTGTCTAAATTTCGAATGAATGTTTCGACGCTGGGAGTGGTAACAATAGTTTCGGGAGCGCGTTCCAAAGGAAACTGACATTTACACAATAAAATATCGACGAAAGCTAATACGGGAATTGGGAATTTTTAGTGTTACCGAGTGCTACGTGTATTTTGTGACTCGCGGTATTTGAATAAATGTTTTATTGAAATATAAGAAGTATCGCGTAAGGTTTATGATCGGTCATTGAAATGTTGCAATTTGTCAAACATTTCTCTTTCTAATACACATTTGACCTCAGAAAACCTTGATTGAATTATATAATAGAAAGATCTCGTGTTTCCAAGTATCCGGTAGTCCGTCTAAAAACTTGTCCCTGGTATACAAAAGACATGTGGATACAGATCTTACCTGATGAGGGCTTTAGCACGAAACCGGTCGGGTGTGTATATGAACGAAATGCATGCAGATGCAGATTTTTCATCATTGGCGTCTTTTAATATCTTCGGCGTACCTGTGCATTGGCAAGTACTAAATTCACTCCTCCGCCAAGTTGCAGACTTATCGCTTCATGTTCATTCCTCGTTATTACAAATGGTCGTTACGTGACTACAGCGGATTTTTCATACGGTAATTAAAATAGGTTGAATTCAGGTGGAACAAGGAATTGATTTTCCCTCAATTGGTTGAGGTCGGCAAAATATTTCTTGTTTAGAAGCAAATAATTATTGAGCATAGCATAGCATAGCAGCGTGATGGTCTAGTTACGGAATTCACTAGATTTCTCCATTGCAGATCAAACAACCAAGGCCTCCACATAGAGCGTCTTAGAGTCACGTGATGTAACATAAACAACCACGGCGATATTCGATCGCGTTACATAGCGTTCTACGTTACATGTCAAATGTAACGTTTAACCTACTAAGCGCCTACAATCGATAACGTATGAGAAAACACAAGAATATGATTCTCCGATCGGTCACATTTTCCAAAATAAGCTAAGTCTATTTAGTCGATTCAGTACGATGTGGTTTCAAGGAAACCAGATTAGAGATACTGTAGCCCGTCTTCCTGGGAAAGCTTATCGTTAGAACCAGATGAAATGGTTGATTTGCAGCCTCCGGGGTATAAAATGATTTTATAGCTCTGGAGCTTTGCATTCAAGCGTGAGCACCCGTCGATATTTCTGATTAATTTTCAAAACATTAGCACCACATAACTTGCTCCACGGAACAGTTGTTTTAAATTTTGTAATTGCAGAAGTTTTATTGAAGAATTAGAGCATTTCGATACAGCTATAGAAAGATAGAACTATAAATGTCGATCAAGGTTCACTGAACCTAATCTTACTGTCTCCACCTGATGACGGCAAATAGCCAGAAACTGGTAGTGGTGTGTAACGGATGGGGATGTGAGCACCACAATACATTGGTCGATCCACGAAGTTTCTCAAATGACCGGAAAGCTTTCTATTGGATGACTAAATACAGGAATATATTTTCAGAACTAATCCTATTCATTCCTTACAGTTGCACGCTTTTCGTTACGTACAGCCCACAAGCGCATGACTTGAAGCAGTGGATAAATTGTGAATGTAGCTTGAACTTCGAGGCCAATATTGTATAAGCATTGCACAATGAACCTGTTTCAATTCATGAACACACATGTTCAAGTAGATTAAGGGAAAAGTATACGCTTGAACAAATTATTCGTTTTCGCACTCTTTTCCATGATAAACAAAGCATTTGCGATGCAAAATATATGGTTAAAATCGCAATCGGTATTAGAATAAGCACAGAATATAAACGTTTAGAGTAGCATAAAAGCTGCATACAAAACAACTCAGAACTCGGAAAGGTTTATGATAGAGAAAGCACTAAGCCTAACAATAGCAATAGGATGACGAGGTATATGGAGAAAAAATATATAATCTCTCAAAAATCAATAGGGACAGTCACATGCCGCATGGTTCGTCATATACTCATCGAGTTTAGAAGCGAAAACCGCAACAGATTCCGAGCGTGTGATTTCTTCAGACAAAATGCTCCAAGTGAAACAAATTCTTACCGAGAAAAATTACGACGAATATCCAATCAAGAATGTTTTCATGTTCGAGTAAGGCCATTGAGCTTTAGCAAGTGTTTGATGGTATGATTTTCAGTGTGCACAAGTTTAAATGCCAACATGAGGTCGCTCCGTATCCGACGTTGGGTAAAATCATGTAGATTTAGTTTTGATATTCGATCTTGAAACATCAAATTTCTGTAACAGGAGACCAACTTTGTCGCACGATGATGAATCCTGTCGGGTAATTTTATATCGTTCATCAGCCATGGTGCCCAGGATTGGATCGAATATTTCATAACAAGACACACACCCGGGTAATGTTTCGGGGATGGAACTCTTAAATATCTTTTTTAGCAGACCCAAGATACGGCAGGTTTTATTATACATTCTTCGGCAATGATGTCCGGGCTTGAGATTACACGAAACCGAGATACCTGGATCTTTTTCTGTGGTTGTCCAGACGAGATCTTGCGTGTCAAGCTGATACGTGTGGGGCACAGGTTTTTTAAGTCGCAACATTTTACAACAAATAATTAAAGTACTGTCATGTATAGGCTAAAGCTGAATAATTTTTGGTATTACGTGACAGCAACATCTGGATTATTTAGCATTGAATCGATAAGTTTGAACTTGAATATTATTATAATAGCAGCATCAGTTGGGAGAGAATTCCAAGTAAAACAGTCACCTGTGGTTTTTACATTTGATATGTGGGATATGCAGTAAAAGCGAGACCGTTTGTCTTGCTGATGGATAGAGTTCGTAATGGGTTTTCCGGATCGGAAATATTGCTTCGTATTTTGTATTTCATGATTAGGTCATCTCAAATTCTCCTTTGTGTGATATCATTCAGGTTCGACCACCGAACTCGCTAATTTTGTGACATTCGACATGCTTAGGCACTCGGTTTTATAAATGGCTAATGAGAAAACATCGGTTTAAACCTGATCTTACTGTCTCCACCTGACGACGGCAAACAGCCAGAAACCGGTAGTGGTGTGTAAGGGATGGGGATGTGAGCAACACATTACTGTGGTACTTATTCTTCAGCAGGTAGTGCAGAACAAGCTACACGTAAGCGTATGTCATTATCGGAAATTTTCCCTGTAAATAAACGCCCCAAGACGTCTGCTAGACCCGACGGCAGCAATGCCCCTAGATTGGACGGTGGCGAGCGACACATTGCAGTCTATTCCATCGAGGTCCTTCTGATTGTTGCATAATCCGAATAATCGGGTCGGTTTTAACGGATAACGAAAGCAGGAGATCGCTTAAAGTTAACTGCTAACTTGTTTCCGATCGAATAACTATAATAATTATTTTTAATGAGCAATGCTGTTGATATATCCGAAAGAATGATATATGTGCAATACCGACTGACAGGAAACAAATGTGTGTTGGGTTTTGATTGTGTGGGTAAACTATTTAATCGATCGCAACTGACCAGCATTTGCTAGGCAATATAATAATCTACTGGTAGATGACACAAAAACTACAGGCAAGAGCTCACAAGTGACGAATACAACCAACGCAGTTCAACACACCAATTTGAATTTCCACTGATCCTGGTCATTCCCACGAGACGTGACACACGGTAAGCGTACTATAAGTCAAATAAGTGGTGGTGGGTTGACCGCTACTTAATCATATTCCCTGTCCTGACTATCACCATTGGTCTGACGAAGCTTCTGCGTCAGAAGTGAAACGTTACCCCAAAACTACTCTAACCGATTCCACTCAAATCTCTTTGCATTATGAATACACGATCGGTCCCAAACATATTCCAATCGATTGTTGAATTTCTACAGTTTATAAAATTCGATCATTTTTGCGACTTAACACAGACCGTATCTGACATTAGTAACCACACAGTGATCTTGTACACATAACTATTGACCGAAGCCTGGTAAAATGTTCGGAAACAAATTATGGGCCGAATAGAAACTAGGTGCACAAGGCAATAATACTTTGAGTAATGTTCATTCCTCAAGAGCTTATCCGTTTGATTTTGATTTGACCAACACAGAAGATGTTGGCTGATGACTTTATGGAGGTTTGTATTCTAGTCACAAGGTACATTGGATCAGCCGTACTTTGGTACTCCGATAAGCGACGCTCACAGAAGAACCTGATCTCAACTCCACAGAACTCCTAGGATATAAATTTTTAGTGCCACTAGCAAATTTGCCCAAATAATCCTATTCGAGATCAATCAACACAATGGAGCTTCATGTTTCATTCGGTAGACACCGTATTTAGTAATGCTTGTAGAACAGTTAGATCGAATTGTTTTAGTTTCCACAATAGACCTCATTACACAATGTGATAAAGAAAATAATTTGCTTGAATGTTGCAACTCGCAGTAACCAATATTTACAAAAAAATCAGTCAAAATAACCCAAACAATTCTCTCCCCCTGGGACAGACTATTGTGCGGCAAGGCTACCCGTCCGGAGGAGCCGGATACGTCATCTCCCGATCAGGGGTTGAAAAACTGGTGGAGGGAATGAAGCCTGGCAGACGGTGTGGAGCAGAATATCATACATGGGCGGAGGATGTGGAAATTGGTGAGCTCGAATTGACCATATTGTGTTGAAAATAGATGGATTTCTCGAAGCCTGTCCCACGGATTAAGCAAAGCGAATTTTGATGATGGTCTAATTTACAATAGAAATGGAACAGCAGTTTAGATAATGATTTCTGCATAACTGGGGTTCATTTTACCCCAATCCATTCGTGTATCGAGACTACATTTTAGTAAAGTACTTTCCTTCAATTTCACATCGCTTCACCCAAAATCGGGTGTACATGCTCATTGGAAAATTTAGTACACACCTAATTGCGAGCATTGAATTAATGTGAGCTGGAATGTCAGCTTTCGTTTTCACGTGATACCGCTTGATGTAGTGCGATTGACAAGGTGCTCTTAGGCTTCTTATAGTTTGTTGCTCTCTTAACTAGACGTATTAAGGTAGATCGAATTACAGGTAACTAGAAAGCCTATCAGTGTAAGCACCTGTAAGCCTGGGCATCATGGCTGATGAAGGATATAATATTACCCTATTGACAAGGTTCTCTTAAGCTTCTTATAGCTTTTGCTCTCTTAACTAGACGTATCAAGGCGGATAGAATTACAGGTAACTAGAAAGCCCCAGTACTGCCTATCAGTGTAAGCCCTGTAGGAGAGATTGTTCCTCCCAAATCGGACGGTTTAGTTACTTGAAACACTGCAGAGCATGAAACCGTCATGCGCTTGTGGTTTACATCCATGGTCCACATAGACGGAAGAAGGCCAACAACAACTAAAAGGCAGCCAATGCGATTGATATTCAATGGCTGAAGTTATGGCGGCTTACTACAGATAACTAAGCCACCAGTGGAGACGCAGCTAGTCTGTCACTGCATTGGATAGAAATCAATGATTGGATAAGATTCGTAAGGGGCAAACTAGTTTTTTGAAGACTGGGAAATTATGGAGAAGAATGAGCCCTCTAAATGATGAATTTATCCCACAAGAATAATTACATAAGTTTCAGCATTAGTGAATAATCGAATAGTTAATTTCTGCAAATGCGAAATATCGCAGTTTTCAAAGCTTTCTCAATTTATTGCACGTTTGACCGACACAAATCTTGGGCAGACTACATCGGAAAAGGTCATGGTTTACAAGACAATTGAATACATTTGGGACCGATCACAATAATGAACGTTTGCAGTGATTCGGTTAGAGCAAGTACTAAATACACATTTACCGATTCTTGGACATCGGTTTCCATCAGCGGATTTTGAAGAAAGCTACAAAATGGTGAACGGGTTATATGAGGAACGAATCTCTAGACTTGGCGAACATGAATATCTGGGAATCGCTGAGAGGAGCATTTTAAAATTCTCAAAATTGGGGCTGCTGAAAATGATAACTATTAATTATGGTGTGCAATTTGGTTCAACGGATGAAGAAGATTACTGATGGTAGAAAAATTCGTAGACAAAGCATCCGAAGATAATTCAGCCTGGAACGTGGCATTACGCAGTAGCATATTACTACATGTTGTTAGGCTGAAATTTAACTGGAGTAGTTGCTTAACTAGGTGGGAGGTTGCATTCATTATTCTGTAAATAAGAAATAGATCCAAAAGGATATCGCAGAAATATATATTAGACTGAAAATTCATTAAACCCCATATATATTAGACTGAAAATTCATTAAACCTCGTTGGCGTCAAGTGGAAATTCAAAATATCCTATTCGCTTCTACCGATGAGACTACTTTCTGGTATGTGGCTTCAAACTCCGCAACGATATACGCGTAAACAAAAAACCTAAATGGGACGAATTATCACTTCTGCGCAAAATACCACCGAGGTATTATAAACTCTGGATAGATTCAACATTTTTTCCAAAATTCGGTACAAGTTGCAGTGAGATCAAAAATGTGATAATTTGCCTTCACGCAAGATACTTTTTCACAATTCAGGTTCAACCGAAACAGACTTAGGCAAACTTATGGTTAGGACGGTCAACTGATGCAAACATCACCTCCTCGGACTGAGCCTACTGATTTCCGGATAAGTCTTTTAACCACACTTTGGTCTAGGCATTTCTGTTTGTAGTGACGTGCATATTGGAACTCAAAAACATCAGTGGCAGATGGTGTTCACATTGCCCGGAAAAACAAGAATATCGATCTATAATGCTACGACCTAAGGCAACAAGCCAATAAAAAACCATCATTAAATTAACTTAAAAACACGAAAATTTGAACAGCGGGGCATAGACGAGGTAAGAAGCACGGATTGAAGATAAAAATAGCATATTCGAAATTACATTGGCTGATGAAAGGCGACAGAGATGGGGATAATTTGCAGCAGCATGGGGAATCTAAGATGGACTAGCCTCGCGATATTGTGACAAAAAATGAGTGGATCAAGAGGATGTAGCATACGGTTTAAATACAGACGCAATCATATTATTCAATAAAAAATCGAATATGGTGTATAAAATATTCAACTTATTTCCTTGACAGGAAAATGTGCACAACATGTCGGCGTCCGAATGGTCGACAGTTTGGATGCGGACGGACTAGAACGCTTTCATCCATTCCCGTTAGGCAGCATGATCACACTCGACAACAACACAGCAGATTGGTTACCCAAGTACAACTTTCATACACTTCGTAATGTAAGTTATCAAGATTTGGTATGAAATCTTTCTGAACATCACTGATCCTTATATGCCTTGCTTCAGTTTGAGAACTGCTGGCAAAGATAACCTGGATTACCTAAAAGAGCGTACCCTCTCTCTATCTTTTTTATGCAGAGTTGACTCGTGCGAATGTAGAGTTTCGATTTAGTTGTAAAACTAGGTAGAAACAGAAATTCAAATCCAAAAGTGGGATAACGAAACGGCATAGAGGGAAAACATGACTCGCTAGCAGGTAGATCGAAATCGGTTATAGAAAAAGTAAAAGTTGACGATATTTGCTTACATCCCCGCCTTACGGCAACAAAATTCATTCACTAAGCTTCGACCTTCAATGGAAACAAAGTTTGACGTCCGCTGCTGATTGATGCTGGTCAACTTCCGTCGATGACGACCATAGATGTACATCACAAGCGACCGTCGGTTTCATTCTACATAGTGTTTCAGATGACGCCGCACCTAGTGCTTCCACAGTAAACGATCAAGAGCAAGTTCGTTCCAATTTGCAGGGCCTTCATATCTCCTTGCAAACGTTTTTGTACCGCAAATGCGGTTTGCCCAATTGTTGTCTTCCTGATTTCAACTTACCAAGTAGGTCTTTTTGAATACGACCATTTTCCATTATGCAGAAATGACCCAACCAGCTTAGGCGCCGCTGTCGTAATAGGGTGATTATGCTCTGCAGATCAGATTTAGAAGGCTACTTTATTCATCTACAATATGCTCAAGAGGCGACGGATGTTCCTTAAATGGAAAGCATTCCGCTTCCCTTCGTGTCTTGCGTGGATGGTCCAGGTTTCACTGCCATACAGTAAAGCATTTAGTACGCACGCGCTGTATATTATCACCTTTCTTCGAAAAATGAACCAGGTAATTTAAAAAGAATCCAGGTGGTAGACAAAGCTTCTGGGGAGAAAATATATTTCGGTTAAATCACGTATTAATGTATTAAGAGGTGAGGATCCATCGCGCAGAGCATCAAACAAGTTAAGAACTTACTGAGTGGTCTCACGCAAAGCAAAGCCCTCAGAATCCGATCAACCACGCAATATGATTGACGATGAGCTCCTAAGGCACCGTTAATAATGATTCCAACGTCTTTAAATCTAACGCAATCGTTAAAAAATGACGTAAGTAACGAGATACTATCAATTTCAGAAAAACAACTGCTGCAGCAATCGATCTATCAGCTTCCATTACGTCGATCCGGAAACAATGTACGCGTATGATTTCATGCTCTATCGCTTGCGAACCAGCGAACGGAAAGAATTCGTGCAACAAGGCGATCAACACTGATTTGCCCAGGGAACACCTTGCAATATGTGATATGATTCAAATGATTTTGATGACAAAAAGGCCCCATTTTCAGAATTTTCAAATAAAATCTACACCCCACACAGCAGTTTTATAAACCCTCATAAAGCTGCATAAGAAGCTACCCTAGAACTTAAGAAATCGGGTCGAACAATGATAAAATATGATTTCGCTGAAGCAGATTTTGGGATCAGATTTATATTACGTCTCAAACAATATCCGAAACTGGAATAAGTGTTCAACAGAGACAAACCAGAGCAAGTTCAACAATTCCTTATATTTAAAAATATGATATGCAAAATTACACGCAATTATCAGGAATCAAGGCGGCCTGTGATCGCGGCAATCTGAGATGATTCGAAGGGAGGGTAGAAGAGGAAAGTCAACCGCGTCACACAAGACTTGTCATCATCGATAACAGGTTGCGCAGATTGATATTTCGCCGACAAGAGCTCTCGAACGAACCAAGGGAATGTTGGTGCCCCGTAGAAAATGAAATTTTGAGCTCCACGGATTTTCCTTCTGTATGGACAGCAACGGAATTTAAAGTATATTAGTGATTGGTCTTGAAAACTGAGGGTAATTATCATTGCTATCACATATTAGACGAGATACAGTTGATACCACATGAATACCGAGCTAAATGGTATGGCATGAAAGCACAAGCCTGATCCAGACAAAGTACCGCACAGTCAGAGACTGCACATGGGCTAAGATACTGTCAGGTTGCCCACGCCTACAACAGATATGAAAAAAGAAAGGAAATAGAAATAGAGCTAAATGAGGAGTAATTAATTATTTATCATGGCTGTTTTTGGCCTCCTCCGGTCGATGCCGGCAATGGGTACATCACGAGCGCATGATGACTCCATGCTCCGCAGCTTTCGGAATGACTAAATAGTCTGACTCGGGAATGACAATCTCACCCGCAGCGCTTACAGTGATAGGCAGTACTCGGTCGAGCGGCGTGATCTGCGTTCAGCAGCCAAGAGCCGAATCTGCTTTGGCCCAGCATGGACATGACGCTTTACACAGTACCTCTAAAGTGTGCGGGCAGGAGCATGTTCTTTCCAACTCGTAGGATCAATGCCAAGAGCTTTCATTTCTCTTTTAAAAAACGTCATTGTACGGCAAAATGTGGTGTGCCCAATGGTTGACTTCCTGATTTCAGATTTCGGAGAGATGACATAAAATGATGTCTGCATTTGAGACACATGGACACCACCACCTAGCGATTTGAGACGATTATGGAAGTAGTCACCTGTCTTGCGAATTTCATATAACATTTTTCGATATTTTTGAGTTTCAAAGAAATAACTGCAGAAAAATCGTGGTAGCCAAGTTTTCTGCACGATAAGAACCAAGTTGACATAAAAATTCGTTGCCCCGAATAAAGTACACAGATAAACAGCAAATGTTGAAATCTAAAATCTGTAGCGAGATCAACCAGATTGTTGCACAGTGGGCATTGATGGGTATACAGTCACTTCGAGGAGTGTTCGCGGTCAACACTCGTCTTTGACTAGGTGTTCGGATTGAAATGCATTCAGCTTTACTGGCTAGAAGCGCAGAAGATAGGGTGGTTGCCGTGTGCTCTAAGCGCCGATCAATGGAACAGCGAAAACGCACGGATTGTATTGCACAATTTTAAAAGCTATGATTTATTAAAAAACGTTAAGGAAAAATCACACGATAAGGTCTATCGTATACATAAGATATAAAGATAAACAACTTCAAAAAAGCCGCAAAGCGTGTGCGTAAAACTCACCTGCGATAAAAGTAATAACGTTCACTAAGCAGCAAGATACGTATTCGTCCATCGGAGAACAACGTACGGAAACGTTCTGCCTCAGCATCTTCGGTGTATCTATCATCATCAAAAACGGGAAAATGAACCGCTAAGACTGGTTGCAAACGGCAAGAGGTCAGAACGAATTATTTAAAGCTCGAGTGTCGCTTCGTTTGAACGTCAGCAAAAACGTACACACAGCGGTTTGTTTGTGTGGTTAGTTGTAGTAATCTTCCATTAAATGAGATACATGATGTAAACAGACTCTTGCTATTTCTCTATTTTCCGTTGCTATGGAAAATAGTCACGCTCACTTTAATCCTTACATAACCAAGTGAACACCAGCCAATGATTAAACAGATAAACAGCTAGGCTCCCGTCACGATGACATTAATTTGCTCAGCACGCAGAGATGGACCATACTGCTCTGTACAAGCAGCAGTACGTTGGAGCGTAGATTGCCAACAGTAATCCGCTCCGAATGTTCTGTCGAGAGCATGGTTCCCTTCATGCACAGTTTATCAAGATGCCTTGCAGGTCGCACTTGGTTATGCAAAGGCTAGAGAAGCTGACTCGAACAAACACCGAGTGGTGCTGTGGACGCCGCTTTGTACCCAAATTCCAAAGACTCTTCATTGAAGCCGACTCATCCTCCAGGAGATAGTCGCACAAAAGTAAAAAGTAAAGTAAGTACCAAGCGGATGACATTTGTGCTGAATTCATGTCCGTGGATATGTGGGGCAGCTAAGCTGTGGCTCGATATCATTTGCAATCGGATCCCCACCATTTTATTTTGACGAGAATTTATCCCACGATAAAGGAATAGCAAAGACTTAAAAAGAACGCAGACAAACAAAATATACAAATACGTGAAATAAGCTATTTTTGTAGTTTAGGGCAAGGAATTTTGTATTGTTGTTTTTAAACGATATCACATAATCAAGGAGCGCTTGTGTGTCACTGTTAGATAAGGCTGGTACGACCAACCTGTTCAATTACATGTGTCCAAACAGTGGTATACAAGCGCTCCTTGTTTACCATTCCTCCACTGTTTCAAGCGCATGCGGATCCTGATCCTACTGTCCCTACCTGATGAGTGCAAACAGCACGAAACCGGTCGTGGGGTCTTTTGTGACGGAAAAGTATGCAAATGACTATTTTGATATCATATAATATTATTTCTCTACAAGGTATGATACATACAGTAGGCTACAGAGGTTTGGTTTTCAGCCAAATCGCATAAGGTTTGTAACAAACTAATAGGCAGATATTTTGGACCACACCTAGGAAAACGAATACTTCCCCGCTAATGCTAGCCGCTCTATCCGAGTGTGCCCCATCATTAACTTGACAGCCAGGATGTTTTCCCCAGACTTTACCAGGCTTTGCGAATAAGATGTGGCATGGTAAGCAATGAGGTATTCTTAAAACGTGTCCCAACAAATGCGAACGAGCTAGCATCACACAGTTATTTTAGTCGATGGCTTCTTGGCACTAAAATCCATCAGCAGGCATTTATAATGGCAAAACAGCTTACACTAGTGTGCAAACGATCGGCAGTAATGAAATATCGGGGATATAATCGCGGAAACCAGTTTTATAAAAGAAGCTAAACGGAAGTATTTGAAAATATTCGAGACCGATCGGGAGTCCATAATCATGAAAAGAACCTTTGCAATGAATCGGTTAGAGCAGGTTTGTTTGGTAACGTTTCGCCTCTGAACACAGAAGCTTCGTCAGACCAAGGATGTCGATACGAACAGTATCATTTAAACCTGAACACTGTTCGTACCGAAACCCTTGGTCTGACGAAGCTTCTGTGTTCAGAAGCGAAACGTTACCAAACAAACCTATACTAACCGATTCATTGCAAACTTCCTTAGCAAGCTTAACTGGAGTTATCTATATATCGAAAGCGAGTGCACTCGTTGAAAAGCAATGACGTTTATACTGGCACATACTCATGGATGCAACAAAAATCCAATGATTCCGCAGTCAACAATAAACGAAGTTGTTCCAAATCGAAGAAATCCGGGACGTAGATTAGCACGCGTGGATCTAGGCCTCGGCTTAGACGTGGTAGAATACGACTTTTGAATGCATTCATACGAGCGATTGGAATGGATCGACCAGCTGGAGAACATTTAAACGAGCCACGATGAAAACATTGTATGAAATCACAAGTATAAAACCACAAGACAAAGTGCCACACAGTCATCGGTTAAGATAATACCAAGTTGCCCAAGCCCGGACAGGTATGCGAATGAAAATAGAAATGACAGTCTTTCCGGTATAGCTCACGACCGGTGACAAATAAATTCAGCACGGTGAGAGCTGCACATCACATCGGTGCGCATTAAAAACACTGCTAAATAGTGGTGTGTAAGTGATGGGATGTTAGTACCACAATATACTGATAAATGGAGTTCGCAGAACGAAACATGGCATTGCAAACCAGAGTCACAAAGTGATTCCGGGTCAAACTATTAAACGCAGAGGTTGTTACATTCACCAAGGAGTATTGATAATAATCTACTATTAAATCATAAGGGATAAACCTCACACATCTACCTCGCACAAGTTTCGCGGAAGAGGGCAATCCATGCACCCAGCACGAACAAGCAGCAGCGATGTACAATGCCTGGATAGAGTAACATTAGCAAGATACTTTTCTTGAGGTTTACATTGTTATTTCTACAAAATTTATGGGTCCCTCTAACTGACAATGATAATACACCATACCAATGAGATGTTGAGAGTAATGAGCAAGGTTTTTCGATAGCATCATGTGCATATAACCACTGAGATACCGGATCGCATAAACTCCACCCTTGGAGCGGACTGTCTCCATGTGACGACCACATAAACAACGAAATTTGAAGTGCACTTCATTCTAGTGAGACATGAGGATTAACCTTTTGAGTTAATCAGAATGTTATCAAGTCGAAAAACAACAATATGTTTACACTGGGTGATTGCCCGAAACTATCTCGTCAAAGAATAAAACATGCCAAGCGAAGACCGAGGGTTGAGTGGCAATGAGACAGTTTACATGAAGTATAAAAATATGAGAATAAAACATTAAGAGAAGGATGATTACATTTGATTGTCAATCAAAAGGGGCTCCATCAAGTTACCTACATTCCGGCAAAAGAAGTCACATTCCTGAAAGCCTCTTGTCATCAGTGGTTGGTTCAAGCAAAAAATAACGTCAATATCCAGGGGTTGAACTATGAAACCACCGAGTACGGAAACTAAACCATAAAAAGATTCCTGGAAGCACGTTGACACATTTACAAAAGACCGCGGTAGTGTTTTGCTAAAATCCCCCACAATTTCACATTATTCAAAAAATCATCGAGCACTCAGTCAAATCTTGATGAACAAACTCAAACTTCTAACAAAATTATTGTCATATTATAATTGAAGCGTGACGGATTCCATTGAATCGGCGACAGTCAAGCAAAGTTGTTTTGAGCATCGCGTATCACGTGGATAGAGGTGACAAACTTTAAAATCGATAACTTGGTGAGATATGCTAAAAACGTAGTGATTGAGTATGTATGTATGAAATCACCAGCCTGATCCAGGCAAAGTGCCACATCGTCATAGACTTGTTGGCCTCCGTCGGTCGATGTCGACCATGGATGTACATCACATCGCATGAATTTCATGTTTTGCAACTTTTTGAATGACTAAACAGTCCGATTCGGGAGCTAAACCACTTTCATATTGTCCATGCCTAGTCAGATACGGGAAAGGAAAAAAACAATGGCAGTGAGACTTCCGCGTGATTCCGCACGGTGTTAGCCCCAGAGTACAGAAGTTCTGCCTACGTAGGTTATCGAGTACCATGCCATCACATCAGTTTACCCGTTCTCTTTGGTTGCTCGAAATATCAGCGTGGCTACTCAATCTTTGCAAGGATGTGTAATGGTATGAAACAGCTTGGCAGACCGACTATAGCGAGCACTTGAGCATTCGTTACCTAGTCCACTCAGGACGAATTTTTCATAAATGAAAAACATTTATCGTCATAATGGAGAAAGGGTCCGTAGACAGACAATGTGTCAAGTAACACGAAGCCGGGAAAGCAGATGAACGAGCATGTAAAAACAACGGGCAAGCAGAATTTGCAAATGCGCGAGGTATTGTGATTTTTTGAACAACATTGAGCTCCTGTCCATGTACGAGTGCTCAAATGTTATTCAGCATAAAGGAACGAGTGGAGCATGCACAATGTGTGTAACGAAGTTTAGTCAGTTTGCGGTTTCTTTTTATTCCGTGATTTAAAGAGTAGAAAAAGAAAGACAAAATGTTAGTAGGTTAATTGATCGCACTTTCTAGCAAAGGGTTAATTGCAATACTTGAATAGAGGTATGTGAATTGATATACTGGTTGAGGGTGTTCTACACTACAGACGCAAGATGAACCAATCCATTAATCAGGAGACTTAAGTAAGCTGATTGTTAGGACGAATTTTTAAACTCAATAGGAAATGGAACTGTTCCCGGGGCAGAAGTGATTAACGAATCGACATCGAGAGGCATTTTACGGATTGAATCTGTTTGTGCCTCAAAACAAGTTTGAATAAATTGTTTGGAGAAGAACAAAGTTTGAGTTTGAATACCGATCAAGAGGTTTTTCTGACATCATCTAGCCGCATCAACATTAAGGACAGCAGTACAGCGGAATCAAGTACAGAGTGCTTACTTGACATACAACCATAACACGTGAAAAATCCTCAAAAGATGGAGGAGGGTGGTACCCAAAACCTACTGAACCTGAATTGATTGGCCAGAGGTAGTGAGCTGCATGTTGAAATAGGCTGGAGCCTCACTATCATTTACTGTTCTTTTTTCTTCCTCATAGCTGTCTAGGCCTCGGCAACCTGACAGCATCTTAGCCCACGTGCAGTCTCTGACTATGCAGCACTTTGCCTGGATTAGGCTTGTGCTTTCATACCATACCATATGAACCTGTGAAACACAAACTGTGATGAAGTGCCTAGACTTCGAGCACAACATGCGTTCAATCAGGTGTTTTGAACGAGTGGAACGACACCAGCACGGCAACTTCCGTTCGGATTTCACGCCACTCATCAAAGCAAGCTTAAGTGAAGTGGCCGGAAGACGAAAAATTAGCAAGAAATACATGAACTCGGCGAATATAATCTGAACCGCAAATTTATATAAAGTCACGAAAAGGCGTTCAGTTAACAAGCAGCATTTGTGATAGGGTGCATGTTTTCATGAAAATACATGACGTTAAATAGAGCAGTGTCACAAAAACTTACACAAATACGAGAAATCTGTATCGGGAATAACACCAACCGAAAGCAGAATCTGGCCTTTCGGAAGGGATAACGCTGTGTCTTTAGTCTCGGCATCTGTGGTATCCATTTCATCTGCACTATCATCAATTGCATCCGCGTTATATGAAGACTTCATCGCTTGACCCGCAACTGCGAAGCTGAGGAATTCCAGTTTCACTTCATGATTGTTCGAGTTATTGCAATCCGAAGTGTTAACCAACTTTGAACCTGGTATTCGGATGTTAGTCGGCAATAACGAAGCGTACGGACCAGTGCTGGGAAACACAGGGGGGATGTAATTGAAACCCTGGAAGTCTAAAATGAAAATACGGAAACGTGGGGAATAATCGGTTCACAATTAACGATTTACTTACTAACATTAAAGTAGTGTATACAAATATTGTCAAACCGTCTCAGGTGGGAACAGACTCATACAATATTCAACCTTAATGTTTATCACGTATTGGATATGAATGATGTAGATGACGGTGAATTTTGTAATATGTTGCTCACATACCCCGCACCTATTCTCTACAAAAGGTTTCTGGCTGTTTGCCGTCATCAGGTGGAGACAGTAAGATTAGGTTCAGTGAGCCTCGCATCAGCGGAATAGTGGTAAACAAAGTTAGAGTTGAATATCACTGTTATGCAGGATTCGAACAACGAACCACGGTGTTCAAATACAGAAACACAGACAATTCTTGGTCAAGCGCTAAAGACGCTTAGAAACGACCAGAGTATATTGTTGCTCACATCCCAAACGCCTACACTCCATAACCGGTTTCTATCTGTTTGCCGTCATCGGGTGGAGACAGTGAGCCTTAAAGGTGTTTTATGCTAACAATCTAAAAGGTTTTTCGCTCATTCGATCGACGCAAAGAATGTGAAATGACTAAAGTGACCGATTATTCTCTCGAAACTTGTATCAGAAAATGAATGGTGCCAGCTGATGCCAACCACGTAGCTGGCGCAGATCTCTAAAAGCTTTAATGTTTATTTAGACTGGAAAATGGTTTTGCAAGCATGCTACAACTTATCGGATTAGTGCTTTATAGATTCGACCATTCAGGTTCAATGACAAACCGCTATTTGCGAATTCGAGGACTAAGCTAAATCCCACAAGCGTTGCAATGCAGCACCGGTAACTGTTTGGAATATTTTTCAACATTCCAATAACAGCACGATGGTTTATTTTAGATTGAAGCCAGATTTTTATTAATAAGTAGTATATGACGTTCGAAAAGCAGGACGGAAGCACACAACCGGTTTCGCGGTTATTGCCGCTAATCAGGTATGCGTATCCGTGACCTGACATTCGAACGCCGATCTGACCTTGTGCTAAACCCAATTATTTGCGAATTCGAGGATAAATCCTCATTTGCTATTGACTATAAGTACAGCAGTAGAAAAATCATGCGTTTTTCACCCAAATCAAATGTTCACAGCTTGGTGATCTGATGTTGGTACGTAATGGAATTCGTTGAGCAGTCGATGCACTAAGAATTAAACAATGATCCGGCCACCTGAAAACGAACTACCGTGTAACTTAAAGGCGCAGTCTCAGTGCATTGAACACAAGTTACTTAACAAAAAAGCATCCCATTACAGCAAGAAATATGAAATAATAATATTAACCCGTATTTGCATGCATTTCCATCGCACATACACACACCACACGACCGGTTACGTGATGTTTGGACTCATCAGATAGGGATTATACGATCAGGATCCGCATGGATTTAAACAGTGGAGAAATATTAAACAAGGTTTGAACTTGTAAGCCACTATTGGATAAGGCTGGCGCGACCAAACTGTTCAATCACATGTGCCCACACACATGTAGATGGGTTAAACCACTTGAGCTTGAACGAAAAAGTGTATTCGCATGAATTTCAATTACAAACATCCTACGACCGGCTTTGCGAATTAGTATTATTTATGATATCGTTGTGTGGCTCCTTCAAAATGCTCTGGTGACCAGGACAAAACAAACGGTTTAATAAAATCGATTAATTTACAGCAACTCAATGAAAGCAAATGACAAAACAGCCGATTTAATACAACATAAGGCTCACTTTCACAGTCTCCCAAAAGTAGACTAATTTGAGGAGCATTTACTGCCGAAAAGATCAACGATTGACGATATCGACGCCCGTAGCCAGCCAAATAGGCCAACCGTATTCGAGCGGCAGAAGCGAATGCGGACTTTGTAGGACGTTGGTTGAGCATGGAAACTATCGTTTGTACATTCGACCAGTTTTGCATAAGAAGCATTTCCGCTTGATCGATGATAAGCAATTCTATTGAGGCGGTTATGTATTGTAGGTCAGCTTCTTTCTCTCTAGGTGTTGTGAGAAGAGAAAATAACCACGCGAATGCACCAAGTAAAACTGGCAAACAATTTAATGATACGGCATGAAAATAGGATACTTGAGCGAGCAAGCGTTTCGAGATAAAAACCTATCAAACGTGTGAATTAGGCGTCTTCCAGGTGCGAGCGTAACGATACGGGAATTGATCAGATTTTCGTCACTACAAATTCGGACAAGCGAATCACCATAAAAGCTATGTGAATCTATGACAACACAAGTCTCGAGCTAGACGAAGATTCACAGTAACTAACAGACTCCAGGTAAAATGAAATGATGATAATGCATGCATGTATAAAACCACAAGTCCTTCGAAATATTCAAATGTCCCAGTCTAGGGAAACATTCATGAATGCTTAAACGGTCAAACGGTGAACAGTAGATAAGGCCTAAGGCGTATAAATACAATGGTAATGGTCGGACAAGAGCCAGAGGATAGGCACTGCTGATGAGCTCAAATAAGAATGAAAATCGAGTCCAGTGCTTCCAATGTGGACCGTTGTCATCAACATTGTGAATATTTAGAAGGACTTGGTACTGATGAGTAGTAACAAACATGAAATCACAAGCCTGAGTTAGGCAAAATGCCGCAGTCCACGTGAGCTAACATACTGTCAGGCTGCCCGTCTTCGGCTAAAAATAATACGAACGCCATGACAGTGACTACAGTATGTATTTATTGATAGTCTATTAATGGTGTTCCCCTACATGACAGAAACACTGCATCATTGCAGATGGCGTGCACCACATAGACTAGTAAAGGAATTGCCATTAAATTCGTAAATTGACCTGAAACCACATTGCTTCCAGCAGAGGGAACCCATCGCTAGGGCAGCTACGCTAGGAGAAAATACTTTACTTAGAGCTCTGACGGGCGCGTGCTGAGAACGTAACCAGGCAGATAAAGGAGCAAACATTCAGGCTTCAAAACCATGTATGAAATCATAAACCTAATCCGTGGAAAGTGCGCACCAACATGGATTGTACGTGATAGAAGATACTGTCAGATTGCCCATGCATAGACAGATATGAAAATAGAAATGGCAGTGGGAATCCAGCATAATTTCACATGCAGTTCACTACCGGTGGCAAATCAATTTAACACGGTGTTACAAGCATAGCAAGGAAGAACTGCACGGCCGCATGCCCGTGCTCCCGTACGACAAGCATCGATGTCACAATCAAGGCACTTTACCTGGATCAGGCATGTGATTTTATACAGTCATGTTAGTAAACAAAATGATTATTAAAGAGTTTGCTTGATAAGCTTAGTTGGTTTTGAAGTTTATTTTGTGGGTACGAGTGCATAATTCATTAGGAAGTATTTCTGTGTTGCACAGTTAATGCAGTATTGAAGTAGTGAGATCCGCAATGAACGGAAACCAAGCCTGTGTACCACAAGCCTGGACCCAGATGAAGTGCCGCACGATCAGATACTGCGCGTCGGCTGACTGTTAGGTTGCCCAGGCCTAGACAGATTTACAGAAAATGGCGTCGAGACTCCAACCAGATTCTGCTTGCAGCTCAGTACCTGGATAAAAGCTTTAGAAATCGCGCTCGCAAACTATAGATAAAGAAGTTCCTTCGTTTGCATTCTGGAGATTTGCGCTCATACCTTTAACGTTTCAGCGCACCACGTATATTGATTTCATCTATTGCTCGATGATGTTTCTAGTAGAAGGCAATGGGAACTGAAACACACTTCCCTGAGAGAAAGCTAAAGTGAGACTGAAAGTAGATCACATATTGTCGGGTACGTTAAGGTAAATTAGATTTTCGTAGCTGCTTCGATTAACATCTTTTTTACTAAAAATTGTGATGCCCACTGAGCATTGAATTATTATTATTATTTTGTGCGACTACCTCCACCTGGAGGATGAGTCCGCTTCAATGAAGATTCTTCTTCGTCATCCACAAGTGTTTCAGAAGTGCAGCAGTGATGACGTTACTTACTTTACATTTACTTTTGTGAGACTATCGCCTCCTGGAAGATGAGTCGGCTTCAATGAAGATTCTTGGGAATTTGGGTACAAAGCGGAGTCCCCAGCACCACTCGGCGTTTGTTCGAGTCAGCTTCTCTAGCCTTTGCATAACCAAGTGCGACCTGCAAGGCAGCAGGGAGTTGCCAGAAAGAGGTGCTGTGCACCAACTAACAGTCTGCCAGACTCTGTTTCAGATTTTCCTCAGGGTTTTCTCTCGAAGCATTTCCCGCGACCGGGTATCCCGCAAGGAAGCGGGGGTTTAAAATCAGGGTTTTCCTTCCCTTAGATGAAATGCCATCCCAGGCTAACGAGCTCCATCTGCCCGAAGCAAACTGGTTTTCAGGCGCCCGTCACTCGCTCTCTCCCCTTCTCCTGTTGATAGAAACAGTTCCACCGAGCTCGGGCAACCACTCGTGAAGGCCAGAAGATGGACTTGGTTGTCAGAGGCTATTTGAGACGCTTGCCATTGGGAGCATTTTATAGACAGTGGGAGCTTATCCCCACTGCCCCCTCCCGGCTATGTCATTAATTGATACAAATTAGTCGGACGCTTGACAAGGGTGGTTTGAAAATGAACTAGTTATACTAAACAAGAAACGATGACGTCATTCCAAGGATCATCCAGCAAACGGAGTAAAAGATAGCGTGAATAACACGCCCCGTATCATGGCAAGCAATGTATCTACGGAGAGATCAAGCAAACGGCAGAATTTCCGTAAAGAGAACAACCAAGTGGTGCCATCGTGTTAACGAGAAAAAACTGTCGATATTCCAAACCAATTCGCATCATTGAAATTAGCTTTCATTAGAATTCAGTCATTCGAACGTCTTGTCGAACATAATCGACGCAGCAGCGAACGACAGAAATCAAAGATTACCAAATCAAACCAGATCATTACGAGTAAACGCACGGTAAAGTCGCAGATAAACTAGCCAGTTTTGTTTTAATAGGAAGTTCGAATACTCACCTTTCCTCGTCGATTATGGTTCTAATTCCGAGAGGAGACGATAGAATCAAATCGGATTCAGCAAATGCTGAATAAAGCTTCACTGTCTTTTTGCCAAAGGCGATACCAATGCGAAAGTGATCTCCCACGTTGCCTGTTGAACGAAAAACGAACAAACCGTCGAATGGAAACGTAATCACCACAGTATTGGCAATGAATAGTGATGCCATAAAGTGCGAACAAAACACGGCAAGGCAAGCACAGAAAAAGCGTAGTGTAAAATGACACATAAAACAGTGAAAGAAAAACATTACTACTATTACAACAAGTTTAATTAAACGGATAAAAGCACAAGTCAAATGTAAATGCACATCCACGATTGCACCAGACAGTGAAATGGAACGGCGAGTTGACTAAAAGATCAAGTCCAACGCTAGCAGTCAGCAATATCTGGAAAGCTGTAACTGTTGAAAGAGTTACAGGCCATAGTTGAATACCGACAGCAATCCATGTCAAGGAACGAGTGTGCATTTCTGTGGTACTTACGTATTGCACAGCTACCGTTGTACTAAATTTAGTTTTAGTGCTGATGAGCAGAATGCCGCTACAGTCTCACTGTTAGCATTCCTTTTAATCAGTCTAGACTTGTGCAAGCTGGTAGTATCTCAGCTCACGTGCAATATCTGACTGTACACTTCGCACAAACCAGGAAAGTATTTATAGTGGCAAGATAGACATCACATGTGGACGTGTAGATGTAATCTAAGAGTGAAAAAGCCTGTTCACTGTTAGCCGAAGTTGGATAGAAAACATATTCGGGAAAGGATGTGATAATGCTGCTTTAGTATATTCAGCAGAAAAAGAAAAATGTTCTTACTGTGCTCGAAACCATCTTGGTTCTGCAAAAGTCATCAGACAAGTTGTATAACTTAAAAAAGCGCACTAATCTGTCGGTTTACTTACAACTAAACCATTCTTCGTAGTCGGGTGGTTTGCGACCTTTGCGCTTTTCATCATCTGTCTCACCAGGTTGTGGACCAAAATCGCGTTCAAAGCGTCGACGATGACTGACCGTGGAACCTTTCGGCATTAAACTCAAAATTGTGTGGACAACACGTCTGGCCGCTTCTTTGGTCGGAACTAAAATCAGCGTTCGAGCACGATGGAATCCCTGGTCACGCAAATCGCTAGAGTCGAAAGGGTAGGTCTAGATGATTTAAGTGAGGCGAATTATAGCAATCACAACCAGACATTACTTTGTCTCCATGTCACCTTCACTAGCCAAAGTAAATTAAATCTATACGATAATAGGTTTTACAAAATGATGTTGGAATAAAGGTGAGCATCCAAAAGACATTTTAATTCGAGCCGAAAACTGTTTAAGTAAAAATTGTGAACGAGACCCATAACTAGACCGAAGGATGGCCTTTTCGGTATTTCACATCAAACTCTACACTACATGCATAAAAGAAGTGAAAAATGAGTCTGATAAATACTGAACAGAATACAAATAGAAATCAACGCGGCGCGATATAGCTTAAATTGGTAAACGCAGATTACGCTTGCAATACAAGGTAGCTGGTCTTTAAGCTACTGGTTCTTTATTGCTTTGTTGTTAAACGTTATTCGAACTTTTCCAAAGATAAACATCCTTAAATCAAGAGGTTCTAGCTTCCGGGTTAGAGGGTCGCCGGATGTATTGGCCCAACAACGCAGAAACAGAATTGATTTACGAATGTGCATGATTAGATCCTAACTCATCTGGTTGACATAGTCATCGAGTGAAACCTGTATGTATGAGAGCACAAGCCTGATCCAGGCAAAGTGCCGTACAGTCAGAGACTGCACGTGGGCTAAGATACTGTCAGGTTGCCCAGGCCTAGACAGATATGAGAAAGAAAACAGAAATGGTAGTGAGACTCCAGCCAGTTTCAGGATGCAGCTCACCACCAATGGCGAATCAATTTAGCACGGTGTTAGCCGCACAGCACATAAGTACTGTACGATCGCACATCCGAGTGAAACCTGAGAATGTACTCTCCATCGTGTTATTTTACAATCAACGGATTTAATAGGTAACTGCAGTGCGATTGAGGTATTTTATCGTATAAAGCTTTTTATCGGCGATAATCACAGTACTTTTGCATCACACACGAATTCCACATTCGTGTAAATATCGTGAAAATAATCGTACCGAATAGATAACACCACGAATCGCAAGCAACCAACCTGCGTCGCAGTCAAAGAGACTTATAACAAGCTAAAATACGGGTGCATTTTTCGGGTCCAGAGAAAAATGTATTAATACATAGAAAAATATTTGCATTGTCCAGTAGCAGTACTTTGCAAAATTCGTTATATTTGTGGCCGAGTCAAACAACACAATATAAAGAGCTAGTTCTGCGCCTCGAAAAGCTAAAAAATGTCATAAGAATGAGAAATGACAAATGATGCTGTAGTTCTAAGGGTGAAGGAAACTTGAAAAATAAATACAGCGAA
Organism: Atriophallophorus winterbourni; assembly: GCA_013407085.1. Taxonomy (NCBI): domain Eukaryota; kingdom Metazoa; phylum Platyhelminthes; class Trematoda; order Plagiorchiida; family Microphallidae; genus Atriophallophorus; species Atriophallophorus winterbourni. The sequence continues at coordinate 21,419 of JACCGJ010011207.1, read as the reverse complement.
ATATGTATGGTATGAAAGCACAAGCCTGATCCAGGCAAAGTGCCGCATAGTCAGAAACTGCACGTGGGCCGAGATACTGTCAGGTTGTCCAGGCCAAGCGATAACATGATGGTAACTCACGTTACAGATAATCAGATAAAATTAGGCACTGCTATTAGAACTAGCGTTGACTGCTATAAGAATTGACACAAATAAAGTCAGATTCAATACATGTGTGTGATCGTGCAGTACAATTGTACTGTGAATGCGACAACTTCCGCATTAAAGTATATGATGTTTTATCCTATAAACAGGCCCTAGAAAATCTAAAAGTAGCTCAACCTATGTGTAGCTTATGAACACATGGGAATTTGCTTGACACCATATTTGTGATTTTGTTGTAACGACCAAGAATAAATTTAACATGAAAAATAGCCAACAGCAAACTCACTCAGACACGCCAATGATTTTTTCCTTTTCGTTGTTTTTCACAGTCAATTTTCGAGCTCTGTGTGTAACATAAAAAAATTAGCATACCTCAGGCAATGATTCAATGCATGAGCACAATACATCACGCGTTCAATTGAGCTATCTGGCATTCGTCTACAATGCAGCATATCCTGGAAATAAATTGTTAAAGTACAAAGTTACCTCATAGTTTGAAATCATCTGGAACAAAAGAGTATTGGATGCATCCAAGCTTGGAGTGACGGGCTAAATGGGTGATGAATCAGCGAAACTGGACAAACGTCTTTAGTGCACAAAAGCGGGAACGGAAGCGTTCGAGCGGTTGAATGATAATAACCAATGAGGGGATCCTACAAAGAATAAGTGATGATAGAGACGTACCATGATGGTGCACATGTTTTCAATTCGTGCTTGCGATATTTCATCGAATGGAGCGCTAAAGTGTCTTTCAAACGACGAACCTTCAAATAAGTATTGAATTATTAATTATACCAGTGACAGGCGCATCCGTTAGCTCTTCCATATTATCAAGCTGAAATAACATGAAACCCAATGAATTAAACAGTTAAAAACTACACGTGCGCTAAGATACTGTCAGGTTTATTCCTCATATCTGTCCCGTCACGGGCAATCTGACAGTACCTTAGTCTACGTATGTGCGCTCATGCTTGAACGGATGTGCAGTCGTGCAGTTCTTTGTGGATAAGACCGTACTAAATTGATTGGCCACAAGTAGTGAGCTGCATGCTGAAACAGGCTGGAGTCTCACTACCATTTCATGTTCTTTCTTCTTCCTCATATCTGTCTAAGCCTGGACAACCTGACAGTACCTTAGCAGACGTGTAGTCTCTGGCTTGTGTTTTCATACCATATCATACTGGAGGTTGACCAAGCCTAGACAGATATAAATGGAAAGTGGCAGTGCAAATCCAGTGTCTCCGTATGCCGCTGAATACCGTTGACAATTCAATTTGGTTCAGTACAGTTGTACATCTGTGTGGTGAATGGATGATAAATCAATAGCAGAAAAGGCTAAAGTATAATGAACAACGGTTGATGACGGCAAACAGCCAGAAACCGGTAGTGGTGTGTAAGGGATGGGGATGTGAGCACCACAATACATTGAACAACGGTTGAATTGTGATAAATGACGATGGTCGGCAGACGTCGAAAATCAATAGTCACGTGTCGAAATGAAATGTTTATACAATAGAGTTGTGTACAGAGACACTAGTCCGTTACAAAATCACAAGCGTGATCCAGAGAAAGAGCAATACAAACAAAGACAATCGCAGAACCTGATAGAGCTTCGGAAAGAAAAAACGAGTGGTCCGTTATTGACGGGACGCGTGAAGTAAAGCATGCCGTTGTACCAGGTTCTGTGGGACAAATTTGTTCGCATGTGTGGGATTTGTCTATGTATGGATAACCTGACAATATCTTAGACTACGAGTAGTTTATCATTGTGAGGTATTTTGTCTGGATAAGACCTAAAAGTTCATACATACATTCACTTTCATACTCTAAACCACTCGGTTATGCACGGTGCTGGTCGAATAGCATAAGGGATTCAGCAGAGATCTAGCGGCATGAATGTGGACAAGACTTAACAGCATTCGAACGCAGTGTCGTAGAGTGCTTTCATAAAGTGAAGCCAATTAGGATCCAGCGATAAATTCGCTTACTTTGATTACAGACACAGATAAAGTGTTATTGTCTACGATAGGACACATTAGTTTGTGGTTGAAATCAAATTGATGGCATATTGTAGCGCACACTAAATCGTGATCAAAATCGACACTGGAACTCCAGTAAGACCTAAAGTTTTTAACACTACTTCGAAACAAGTAGCTTACCGCAATATGGACATGCTGTGAGCAAGTAAATTATGATCGGGAAGGCCAAATAGCTAGACGGCGCTTAGGATAACAAAAAATTCGTGGAGGAGAGGAAGTGTTGGTTGTCACAGAGGGCCAACAGTCTTTTTTCCATTGTTCGTTCGGTAGCTTATCATACCATATCTCCCCATAGTTGCACGGATGTGCAATCGTGCAGCACTTCTGTGCTGTACAGCTAGCACTGTGCTAAATTGATTGGCCACTAATAATGAGCTGCATGCTGAAGCAAGCTGGAGTCTCACTACCATTTCTATTTATCTCTATTTATTTTCTCATTTGTCTAGGCCTGGGCAACCTGACAGTATTTTAGCCCACGTGCAGTCTCTGACTGTGCGGCAATTTGCCTGGATCAGGCTTGTGGTTTCATACCTTAACATACACTATTAGTATATACATAGAATATTTCATACTTCGCACATTATATTGAATCGCCGCTCATCCTATTTGCGGACGATGTCAAAATCTGGCGCTCACTCAAATCGCCAATGGATTCACATGCCCTACAAGATGACTTAGATCATTTATACTACAGGTCTTTAAGGATTCATCTACCATTCAACACCTCCAAGTGTAGCGTTCTCCGCATCCGACATGGCGATCCTGTTGCTTACCGTTTCAGTACAATAGTACTTCAGTGTGTTCGACAAGAAAATGATCTTGGTATCATCATCCGGCGCGATATCGGTTGCAACACACAATGCGAACGAGCCGCAGCTGCAGCCAAACGCAACATTGGCTTACTTCTCCGCGCTTTCGGTGGGCTCGGCCGGTTTCTCTTCCTGACACTGGTGAATATCTACCTCTATCTACACTTGGAATACGCAGTACAGGCTTCGCAGCCCTGGCTATGCAAAGATGCGTCTCTTCTTGAAAAATCCCAGCGACGTGCGACAAAGCTTGTTCGTGATATGCACAACATATCTTATGAGGAAAGGTTACGCAGTTTAGAAACATTCTCCATTTCCTACCGTTTTCACCGCGGTGACATGTTACTTACCCACCGGATCTTAACTGACAACTCCCATCCATGCAACTTCCTCTTTGTTTCATATCCGAGCACTAATCTCCGAGTACATGAGCTGAAACTATTACATCAACAGAGCAGAATTAAACGTCAACACAGGTTTTTCTCATTGAGAGTTTACAGTCAGTGGAACACACCCAGGCACGCATTTTGAAGCCGCTTCTTTCGTTTCCTTTATAGGTCTTCACGATTCCCACTTACACGAAATCTTACAATCCCAAGATTTATGTTACTGTGAACAATATTTCCATTTTTCACAAACCTTACAGCATTTTTTCAAACTCACTAGGTGGTGTCAACGGTAAGTGCTCTTTCTGTGCCATTTTCGTTTTCGTCAAAACCCCGCTAACACGTTGCCAGTTTTATTGCTCTTCCAGATCCCAGTATCGGACCGCATTTCGAAGGATGTGGTGTGTAGCTGTGTCCCGGGTTGACGCCCTACTGTCCGAATGCCACAAAAATTCATTGACAGTGCAGGCAAAGCGCGAATATGACCCGCTATAAGGCCGTGGAAACTCAAACATTTCTTTCTTTGGTTTTTCGACCCACCGCTCAATCATCTCTGTGGTTTGTACAAGATCTTAGCTTCGTATATCGTTATGAACTAGTGAACTATTTGACGTTGCCACTAGAAATTGGTGAGCCCGTTAAAAATATTTTCTCTCAGAAATATTTGGCCTGTACACTACAAACCTGTGAGCCCGTTGAAAATATTTTTGTTCGCTACATTATTAGTGAGCTATTACATTTTTGACATATAATCTAAAGTATACTACAGAACTGATGTACTTGCTATGCATTACTGTTTACCGCAGATTGGTGATCCCGGGGAATTTGAATCATTGCATCGTTTAACTTTTTCGAGAATCACTTGTAATCAGTAATCTAAATTTTTGATTATGTCAAAGGACGGAGACACTATCGATTTTTCCAACTCAACTCTGCCCTCCTTTAGTTCTTTCAACCATAAGGTATGGTTCCTCTCCGTAGAACCTCAATTCGATCGTTTCGGAATTCACTCTTAAGGCATTAAATTTAGTACAGTGATAGCGTACATCCCAATCGAAGTGTCAACCGACCTTTCAAGTTGCACAGGGATGAAGGTGGCTAAAAGCCAATCACGCAACCCGATTTCCTTCGACGGTATGCGGTTGAGCACCCGGCACTTCAATATTGAGTATACAGTTTGTACGTTTCACACGTTCTTGTTTCTGGATATTGCGTTCACGTCAGTGTTAGACGTTCTCGACTACAAATCACTCCACGCTCTTTACGATCATCTAAATGAGGCTATCTTGCGCAGCTTCGGCATGTGTGACGAAACACGGCTGCAGCATCTGCTACATGTTACATAGTTAGGGGACCGGAAACCCTCGCAACTGTTGAGGTTTATAAGATGATTGGCTGACCGTAACGTCAAAGGTTGTCATAGACGGGGTGGCAGTGGGGATAAGCTCCCACTGTTTATAAAATGCTCCCATATGACATGCGTCTCAAATAGCCTCTGACAACCAAGTCCAGCTTCCGGCCTGCACGAGTGGCTCCCCGAGCTCGGCGGAACTGCTTCTACCAACAGGAGAAGGGGCGAGAACGTGTGACTGGCGCCTGAAAACCAGTTTGCTTCGGGCAGATGGAGGTCTTTAGCCTGGGAGGGCATTTCATCTAAGGGAAGGAAAACCCTGATTTTAAACCTCCGCTGCCTTGCGAGGAACGGCTTCGGGAGAACACCCCGAGGCAAAATCTGAAACAGAGTCTGGCAGACGGTTAGTTCGTGCACACCATGTCTTTCTGGAAACTCCCTGCTGCCTTGCAGGTTGCACTTGGTTGTGCAAAGGCTAGAGAAGCTGACTGGAATAAACGCCTAGTGATGCTGGGGACGCCGCTTTGTAACCAAATTCTCAAGAATCTTCATTGACGCCGACTCATCCTCCAGGAGGCGATAGTCGCACAAAAGTAAAAGTAAAGTAAGTAACGTCATCACTGCTGCACTTCTGAAACACTTGTGGATGACGTGCCTTCCGGCTAACGTCAAAATTAGTATCTCGGTGCTAGATGGCAACAACTCGATCCAAAAGCTAGCACTTTCTGTTGATCAAGTCCTAGAGTGCTATTTGAATAACGAGAACGTCCAGGCACCAACCGTAGCCACCACGTAATTACCTTTGGTAGTTCGTGTCACATGCTTGGAAGAGATGCTTCAATACCACAGTAAGCCTTCCAAACGACGTCACCACATAATAGACGCAAATTACCCCATGGGAGTAGGAATGGATATAGCAGGTACCATCGGACGCACATCATACTGTTTACGCTTAGCACATCACGTTACCACTACATAAGTATCTTTACTTTCGCGATTCCCTTTTTAACGCTACCCACATTTCAACTGTCACTATCTAACGTATAGACAGATATGAGTATATGATATGATGCCTTACCCGCCCAAATGCCGCAAAAATCCAGAGATGAAGGATGAACGCGAAGGTGACACGCTATAAGCTCGTGGAAACCAACTTTACTAAACTTCAACTTGCGGTTTCTAAAAACTTTTTTCGTTTCATACACTGTAATACTCTTTTAAGATTGAATTGAATTGAAATTTTGAAGAGGTTTCATTTGAGTCAATTTTATTTTATTTCAAGGCGAACTTGTAGTACAAACTGTAAATATATATTTCATAAATTTTGGTGGTGAAAAACCAGGTGACAGCTTTTAGCAAGAGGTTACGTGGCTAAACCGAACATTACTTAGCACATGTGTACATTTCAGGAACGGTCCGAATTTCAAGGTCAAAGTGAACGTTTGCTTCGTAACTTTGGAATATTTTGCTTCCTTCCTGGAATGTGTTATTCGACCCCGTCAAAGTTGTCTTCGTGTCCTATGTGTCACCATTGTGTCAACGTCCGGTCTCAGAATGTGATCTGCTCACTCTGCTGCATGAAATCGCATCTCTCTTGTATTCCTAATTTAACGCACCTCGATGTAGCTCTAATAATATCCTCCTCGTCTTCACCACTGAAGTATGTTTGCCCATCGTGTCTCCCTTATTTTGAACGTCTCCGTCACCATCCAGACTCACTCGCAAACACCCCGCTAAACACTCCAATGCGCACATCCCCAGCACATGTGTCTAATGTTTCTTTTACTCCGACTACTAATACGGAGCTCACATCACGTAGTACACTGGAAAACCGACTAGATCATGTTGAGTTTCAACTTAACCGCGTATTGTTGGAGCTTGCTTTAGCTTCAAAAAGGTCTCAATTCATCCACTTCAATAAATCCTACTGCGAAATTCGAAACAACTGCCCCCTCCCCCTGTAATGTCACCTCTAAACCCATTGCAGAAACTCTCACTGCTACTACACCGACCAAAAGGCAACCATGTCCTCCTCGTATGCCAAAACAAATCAAGCCAACATTGAAACATTTCTCTGTTATTTGCACCAACGTTGTTGAGTCTGCTGAATCCCAGTTCAATGCTAAACAAGCCCATGATCTACTTCAGTGGAAACGCTTGTGTACTTCCATGAAGAACCAGGTTATCAAACCGTTATGCAAAACGAGACTCACACGTCACCCATCTTCTGCTCACTCTGACCAACCACATCTGCTGCGCGTCGACTTGGAAAATAACGAACAGATGGAGAGTGTTTTATTGTCCGCACATTATCTGCAACATGAAGATTCGCCCTCTCGTATGCATTCCGATATACCCTGGATAGAACGCGCAAAAAATCGTCCTCCTAATGTGCAACGACAAGACACTCCTAGAGCCATCATTGTTCATGGGGTACCCGAATGTGACAGCGAAAATGAAACCGAACGTAAAGAAAACGATCACGCCCAATGGCGTTTTCTTTATCAGCATATGAATTGCGAACCAGTCACAACAGTGTCCCTATACCGACTCCCTCGTCCAACCACTTACAATGGAAATTCGCCGCGACTGCTGAAAGTTTGTTCCCTGAGCTCTGAGATGTTGCCCACTGTCCTAAATGCGTGGCGTTATGCTCGTAGAACAGCACCACCGAGTGTCCGAATTTTTCAAGACCAACCTCGTCGAACTCCACTCACCATCACGGCTGACAGCGCAACGCAAAATCCTGTTACACTAAGCGAAACGTGCTCCAACAACCCTACGCTGGCTACTCTCCTATCTGAAAATTCGAGTCCAAAGATAAGTGATCTTACATCCAATAACTCCTCTGATATTATGCAAAAAACTTGATTTAGCCGGCCCTACTCTGGCCGGCCATAACGCTATGTCTGGTCTTATTCACCGCAAATACCTAAACTGTGTTTATACAAACACTCAAGGTCTGTTGAGCAAACTCAATGAACTAACGTTCCATGTTTCCACCTGTCCTTATGATATTATTGCACTAACTGAAACTTGGTTGAATGAACGCCACCTTGACAATGAAATTCATATCCCGAACATGAACGTTTTTCGATCCGATTGACCATCGCCTGGCGGTGGCGTAGCCCTTTACGTCAATTCCTCTATTCACTGTACTGAACTTTTTACTTATGTCATGCAATCCTCTGATACTTAAAGTTGCACTTTACAGCTTTCCAGTTTTGAATCAATCATAGTTGTAGTTATTTATCGCCCCCCGAGTAATTCTAACCAAGACGATGAACAATTGCTAAGTTACCTAAATCGTGTACTCCTTCAGACACACACACATGTTCTCATCATGGGGGACTTTAATCTTACAAATTTGTTCAATCGTCCTTATCCAGATGGTCATTTCTGTTCAAAGTTACTAGATCTGTTCCACACACGCCCATTGTTCAACCATTCCACTGAACCCACCCGTTTCCATTCTAATGACACGCCATCTTTACTGGATCTAATTTTGACAGACGATGAACTGATGATTGAATATGTCGAACGTCGTGCACCGTTTGGGCGCAGTGATCATGTATTCTTACATTTCAAGCTAGTCTACTGGGCTGACAAGATTGCAGATAGCTCAGTGTTCACACGGAGGTGGACCGACTAAAACAGGTTAAACACTCTTATTCTGAATCAGGACTGGCATTTCAGTACCGACCTATCAGCTGACGATGCATGGTTGAGTTTTTCCTCCCGACTACTACAACTAATTGCTTCATGCACGGTAACTAAAGCTGTTCCACGACGGAAGCACAGGAGAACTCCACTACGTAGCCGCACTCGAAAATTCATTAGCGAACGGAATAGAGAATGGACCATTTATGTCCACTCCACTTCCTATCAACAGTGGGAACGCTATCGAATGTATCGAAACCAATCTGCGGCTCTCATCCGCGAAGATCGTTTGAACCACCAGTACAAACTTTCTTGTGCCTTTGTTGATAACCCAAAACGGCTCTTTAGCTTTGTCAATCGTGTACGTCATGTCAAACCTGGCATTACAACTTTAGAAACACCGTTGAGCCCTACCCAGACAGCCAGTGAAGCAGCAGAAGCACTACGGCTTTACTATGCCTCGATTTTTGAGCCCTCCAGTACATCGGTTTCCGTACCTGTCCACCCAACCCCATCACTTTTCGAACTTTCAGACATCACTTTTACACCTGCCGCTATTTTCGGCAAGCTCATATCCCTGCGCCCTTCTAGTTCTGCTGGTCCTGATACACTTCACCCTAGAGTTCTGCGCGAATGTGCTGCTTCTTTATGCTACCCTTTGACGGACCTTTTTCAACATTTTTTTTTCTCTTGATTGTGTTCCCGTCCAGTGGAGGTGTGGATCCATTTCTCCTATCTACAAGGGTGGTTCACGCTCTGATGTCAGTAACTATCGCCCCATCACCCTATTGTCCGTGGTGTCCAAAATAATGGAATCTATTATTGTGGACGCATTACGGCATCACGTTGACACATTTCAACTCTTATCCGATAATCAACATGGCTTCCGCCGTCGTAGATCGTGCCTTACAAATCTTATGCTTGCTCGTGATCAGTGGACGACCGCAGTCGATAATGGTCGGGAAGTTCATGTGATTTATTTGGATTTCTCCAAGGCCTTTGACAGGGTCGACCACCGGATACTTCTGCAGAAGCTTGTTTCGCTGGGAATTTCCGGCAAGCTCTTGTCGTGGTTAAAAAGTTACCTCCATGAACGATCGGCACGTGTGCGTGTTAACGGCTCTCTCTCAACCCCGTTTGCCACCCCTAGTGGCGTTCCGCAGGGTTCTGTTTTAGGACCGAATCTTTACCTCATCTTTGTGGACGATCTGACACGTTCCCTTCATTCCCCTGTCTTGCTGTATGCAGATGATGTCAAAATATGGCGAACGATTTACAGCCGTACTGACATGGATCTACTGCAAGCGGACCTCAACACACCACTTATGGTCAGTCACGAATAATCTCCCCTTTAACGTATCGAAATGCCGTGTCCTTTCTACTCGCGCTGGCAGTACTCTACACTATCATCTTGGTAGTCAGTCGCTCCAGGTTAGCAACGTTGAACGTGACTTGGGCATCATTGTTGAGTCTAGGTTATCCGTCTCAGCCACCTGTAGAAAAATGGCCTACACTGCCAATAGTATGTTAGGTCTCCTGCGCAGCGCATTCAATCACTTTGAGCCACGATGTTTTCCTATTCTTTTGAAAGCGTTTCTTCTGCCACATTTGGAATATGCTATCCAGGCCTGGAACCCGTGGTTGATCAAAGACCAAAAGTTGTTGGAGGCACCTCAACGGCGTGCGACGAAACTTGTCAGAGGATTGTTCTTCATTCCATATCCCCAACGATTGGAAATATTGAAAATGTTTCCTGTGCAGTATCGCCGGACCCGTGGTGATCTTATCTATCTCTATCAGATCATGTCCTTACCCACCCACTCGTGCTTTTCCCTATTCTCCCGCAATACCGAGACAACGCATTTGCGCGGTCACTCCAACAGACTTTGCTTGAAACAGTCCCGTAGCAACTGCCGAAAGTACTTTTTCTCGGTGCGTGTTTGTGCTCTTTGGAACAAATTACCAGAGGATGTGTTATCGGCTCCTTCTTTAGCCGTGTTTAAACACAGATTCGACTCCTTCCTCCCAGAACTACATTACAAAACCCCTTGATGCCTAGCACGTGCTACATTTTACTTTCTGTTTCACTTGTTTACAGGTCTTAAGCAACCACGATGCCTCCGTTTCTCCTGCTACCGCCTCGCAAATTCGGGAAGACGCAATTTCCAAGCGAGTGTGGCCCGCTATATGGCCTTCCGCCCCCGTACTAGATGATACTCCCTGTTTTATTTTCACCGCACTGTATATAACACCCTGTGGTTTTTTTAAGCTATGCTTTCACGCCACAAAAACTATTGCTTTATCATCCTCTCATGAAACTCGCTTCATATTTTCACTTTTGCTTGCTTTATTAAGCACCATACCATCCTGTGGTTATTTTAAGCTTGTACACTTTTTTACTGCAATAAACCATTGTTCCATTGTTCCATTGTTCGCCCGAGAGAGACCTTTCTCTGTCGATTCAACTTCAATAATTTAGTTCAGTTTAGTTCAGTTTGCACAGGACAGTATGTGGCTAACGAGCCAATCGTGCGTCCAGAATTTCTTTCAGTAGACAGCTGCAGAGAAGCATCCACCACTGCCAAAATGTTTATTTTTTTATCTATTTGAAATGTTCGACAATCGCACGCCAAGAGATTATCCGGGTTGTATTTAGGAAGCACCGCGTTATAGCTGATGCTGGAAAAAGAAAAAAGCAGGTTCTCTTCAATAGCACGGTGAGAGTTCAGCTGAAGTAGCATCGTGTATAATAAAAAAATAAAAAACACATAGAACTTTAGCCCTGCTTGCTTGTCGAGATTACTTGATAAAATCGTAAAGAGAGCTATACTAGCATACCTTAAACCTTTAACCGTTAACCTTACCTCAAATAATTTTTAAGGTACAGCAGCGTTTCTTGATAAAAGATTCTGCATAACTTGCCAGTTAGAATACTTAGACAATATGACCAACTACATTGAAAATCGTGTAACAGTAATAGTTGTTTTTTGATATAATTAAAGCTTCTGACACACTGTAGCGGTTGATCCAACTGAGATTTCACCACTAACAAAGTACGTCTCTGATTATTGAACGCAATACACCGGAACACAGTTCGCAACGAATAACAGCATACAAATCCCAGGCATTCACACGCCATTTACTTGTCCCAAAGCAGAACACGAGCGCGGCGTGAATAGTATAATCAAAATTGTGTACTAATTTACATGTATCATTAAAACAAAACAATAATGAAATATGCAGGGTTATTGTAATAAAATATACAATGATGAAAACACCATAACATTACCACACACAATATTATTACCAAAACCAATGACATTTGGTATAGAGGAAATCTTCTCTCTTGGCTCACTGCCTTCCTTACGGACATCACTTAATTTGTAGAGGTCAATAGTCTCATCCCGCGTACCGGGCCGATTCTAAGTGGTGTAATACAAGGCATTGCTTTAGGACCAATAATTTTTCTCGTATAAACAAATGATATAAATAATTTCGTTTCAAATTGTAAATTATTCTTGTTTGATGACGACATAAAAGCAGTTGAGTATTCTCCATCCATAGAAAAAACACTCATATAGCCAGATTGAACATATATTTAGCTTCACTATTCGAATGGAGCGATAGAAATGGCCTCTCATTCTCCATTGGCAAATCAAAATTCACGCCTTTAAAAGGTATTATACCAATCGCGTCGATCAATCCTGATGGTAAACAGAATAACATGACTGACCGCACACCTTAAACGAACATATACACCAAATAATTCTAAAAGGATTGCAGAATCTAAATATGAATCATAATTTCTTTACTCAACTCCAGTGCAAGGTTAAATTATATAAACTTTTCGCATTACCTATTTTGTTTACTTGGACTTGAACTTGAATATATACTAGTCTAAACAATACTGATAGCAAGATATTAGAAAAATGCAACGTACTTATTGGAAATAGCTCCAATCTCACTCAAATTAAAAGATATATTCATATTATGTTAGAACCATTATGGTTTCGTTGGATTAGACAAAAACTAATTATGCTCTTTAATTCCGACAACATACTAAGTATGATTTAAGAAATCAACATAACATATTTGAACAACCACGATCCCGTACAAAGGTTAGAATAAACTCTAAATAAATAAATTCGTTCTTGAAAATCCAAGGCATGCTAATCGTGATCAATGATTGCCAAAATATTTGTACAATCAAATTGCGGTATGTACAATTGCGAATACATTTTCAAGGTGACTTCTGGAGCGGAATTTTACGTTCAATACAAATAAATGTAAACAGTTAACAAAGTTATACTTGTATCACACTGTTACATAGGGTTCTTACAACGAACCACGATGTTCAGACACAGAATCAAAAAGTGATTTTTGGTCAAGCACTCAAAGCGCTTATGGATGACCAAAGTAATGTGTTGTAAGAGATTGGGATGTGAGCAACAAATTAGATGTAAATAGTGTTTACAAATTACTTCCAGATAATGAGTAAATGATTTGATATGATGCAAATATGCTGGCATCACGAGGAAGAAAAATCTATGAATGTTCAAGAAAGCACTGAAGTTTAACGGATAATGTTTATTGAGGATGCATGATGTTCTGTATTCGTGATTTTGCAATAATTTTCGTTTTGATTATCCGAAATAGATTAGTACATCCTGAATAAGAACGACTTACTTGTCCGTTAGCCGAAGGAAATTGATTCCACTAGATTGAGGTCTCATGTGGGCCAGTTTTATCTGGTGCGTGCTGAGAAGTTATGCTGCGATGTTAATACACGAAAGCGAGAGAGTGTCCTTTCAAATGTTATGAAAATTAGTTTAATATCAATACACAGGTATGCCAATTTTATTTAGATCATCAAATAGCATAACAAGACTGAGAAGATCGCCTATTTTATCTATCTTAGGGATGAAGCCGGATGTGATTTGAATTCGTGTAATGAGGAGCAGAGTCTTATATATTTTGGATGAAGATTCCACGGTTTAGCATATTTAGTCAATTCGAAATTTCTCCTTACTTTAATACTAACCGTTGGTAATTTATAAGCTTCATCGCTGTTTCTCAATCTATACTTAAAATCATACTGTATATGATGATTTGATCTTATTTCTAGATTATCCGATGGCAGTATTTTTATGAATAGGATGAGAACATGCTTGAGTCAGTGAAACTATAACGGAACAAGGTACAGATGTGTACATATTTCTCTATAAGTTGCTATGGTGTTATAACCGACGATGGATTTTGAGAAAGTACGTTGTATCTTTTCTAAAACTATGCCATCGGATTCATTTATATTGGTATATATTATGTTACAATAGTCTAGGAAAGGAATGGTAAATAATTTACAGATTTCTATTTTACAATGAGGTTGAATTATGGATCTGTGTATAATGTTAATCCTTTGCTTGGCTCTAGTAATAGGATGTTCCTTAAAAGTGAATGATGCACGATATCGAAATCCTAAATCACGCGTGCTGTCTTTCATTTGAAGAGCGTTATTGTAAGAAGAATTGAATTATTTTGTATCGTGCAACTAATAGGCATAAAATTAGATTTTGATGTTGAGAACGTACAACCGTTATTTGTCGCCCAATCTGATAGAAAAGCTAAATCATTGTTCAAATATAGAAAACAGTAGGAGGCCTAATACCCTAAATTAAATTACAACAATAAGCTGCGAGGTCTGTGGCTATTGACTTCAACAGAGTAAGTGCAATCAGTAAGAACTGAAGTTAGTCGAAAAACGATCACCACCAATGCTATATGATTGAAGTTTCGATAATAATAACTTATGCGGAACACAACGAAAGACTTTTGTTATGTCTAGGTGGTTAATCGTTAAAAGAACGAGATGAAATTTCAATATGATTATAGGTTACTGCCTCTTTGAATGTGGGAGGATTTGGATGGGGGGTCGTGTTTGTAATAATTTAGTTAAATAAGGCCAGCGTAGAGGCAAATGCTGTTTTGCACACATGTTTATCAAATGTAGTTTTTAAACTTTGGGAATTAGTATAGTTAGTTTCGATCAAACATTCACATTCCACTTCTTCCTTCTTATCTGAGGTAATGTTATTTAAACTGGAACTATTAAATTTGCGTTTTCATAGTTGAATTTTTATTGCAGGGCATCAAATTGGGTCCCATACAAAATTTCGAGAACCTTAAAATAATTTTCAAAAGGTGATTATTATCAAGTAAATAGGATGCAAGACTCTTATCTGAGAATTTTATTTAAAATGGAGTCCGCTGTTTAATACGTAGTTTACGTTGTCGGACTAAGATGAAACATTCCATTGGAATGCGATATGTTGAAAAGATACTTTTTTAAAATCGTTTAAAGGGTAATTATCTGCAACGTTGAAGACGATAACATTCTTCGAACGAGATTCCCTTCGACGTATTTCCGTACATATGGTTTCTATAAATTAATTATCTTGGATCGAAATATCTTAGTCAATACATATATCAGGGTTCATGAGTGACACAGAGGTTTTAGAGAACAGCAATTGAAATTGCATATTGATAGTTTGATTCTGAGTTCTGACAATTCCGATTATAATATTTTCAAATTTATTCACGATAAATTAAGTGACACCGTCAAATCTGACAGTACAATTACATGACGTAGATGTTTTACGTAATTTAATTCGGGAATGTAAGTTTTTAGAATGCATTATTCACCAGATTTATTTTATAGATTCAATAGATATTATTTTAATAAAATTTAGATGAAATATGCATAGAGAACACGTTGAATATAAATGTAATTAGCGGAGAAGACGTCGGTTAATAGCTGTCTGAAAGCTAGTGCCGTTATTTCATAAGATGCTGCGCCTGACCTCAGAGTTGCAAACGTGGTGTTGCCATCGAACATGAGCAATCCTTCGCAGAAAACGTTGGTCAAAGACCTCAAGCCTCTCAACATTTTCTGTTCGAACTGTCCAACATTCACTTCCGTAAAGCAATACTGATTTTACCGAGGTGGAATATATCCCTCCCTTCAAACTTAGGCTCAAATCACGTCTCTTCCAGAGGTACTTGAGTTAAGTGAATGCATGTCCGGATTTACCTATTCTGGACGTGATTTCATTCTCTATCCGACCCCCAGTAACCAACAGACTTCCTAGGTAGTTGAACTGTTCAACATGATCGAGAACCAGATAATTTGTAGCAAAATTGGGCAGTTCACCTGACCAGTCCAGAAGGAACACTTAACACTTGTTGGTTAAAAGAATAGCTGCCTCCATTGCCATCACATCCAAGGCTTGTTGAATAAATGTAGGTTCTACGCTTAGTAAGGCAATATCATCAGCATAATCCAGGTCCATAACACATCCACCTGAAAGGAGCTCAACGCCACCCGTGGATACACTACTAAGATCACTCCGGAGGACGTCCTCAACGGTAAAGTTGAACAAGAACGGAGAGATTGGCAGCCTTGTCTAACACTAGAAGTTTTGTTAAATGGCATTGAGATGCTATCTTACGACCTTACCCTCCCTATTGAGTGATCGTTTGAGTCCTTCAGGATAGCGACGTACTTTGATGGGATTCCATTGCGAAGTGCACACTTCCATAGAACGGGTATCTCAAGGTCGCGGGCTGTTCGAATTCGGTACGTGATCCCAATTCACTGATTACATTTACGCTGCCTATATTCAACTTATTCTCTTTATATATATTATCTCAATTTCATCAAAATAATATCTGTTGAATCCATTAAATATTTCCGGTGAAAAAATGCACTTGAAAACTTTATTATCATTTCGTATTGAGCTACGTAAATTAGCTAAGCCTAGTAATTGCACTGTTAGATCAGACACTTACACTTCAGTTATTCGGAATAAATTAGAACGATTTGAATCAGAGGTGTCAGAACATATAAATGAAGTAATATTGTGCAATTCCACCTATAATTCTTTAAAACCTCTTTTATCACTCATGAACTCTGATATAAGTATTGACAAAGATATATTGATTCAAGCCAATAAATTTATAGAAATCATTAGCACGGAAATATATCAAAGAGAAGCTCGTTCCAAAAATGTTATCATTTTCAATGTTGCAGTTAATTATCATTTAAACGATTTTAAAAAATGTATCTTTTCAACATATGACATCTTCCTAGAATGTTTCACTGTAGTCCGACTACGCAAAAACAATTAAACAACGTACTTCTATTTTATAAAAATTCACAGATAGGAGTTTTGCATCGTATTTACTCAATAATAAAAATCTTTTAAACCAAGTCAAAGGCCAATCTAATATCCATAAACATTACACTGGTGGGTCGCTGATACAGGTGACGGTGTACCAGCAACTGACGCAGAACGAAGATCTGGTCGACACACCCGCGCCCTGGTCGAAGCCAGCTTGCTCTTCGCGATACGTGCCCTCTCGAATCTTCGTAAGCTCGCGAAGGAGGCTGGTGACCAATATCTTAGCTACCAACTGAATAAGCGGAATTCCGCGGTAGTTGCTACATTCGTTCCGTACTCCTTTCTTATGGACTGGTATTATGTGCGATTCACCCCAGGAGGCAGGTAACTTCTCGTCCACTCAAACCTTTGAGAACAGCTCGCGCAATTCTGCTACGACTGTCTCACCTTTTTCCTTGAAAAAGGCCGGGTGGGATCGTCCTGGACTGGCGTCTTGTGTCGCTCTAGTAATTGGATCTCTCTTCTTATTTCTTCGACACTGAGGAGGCTAGCGACACTGACCATTGCAAAGGAGATTGAGGGGTGTCAGCGGTGTTTGTCGGACGGTGCTGATTAAATGGCTGAGTAAAATATTATTCATGTTTCTAAACGTATATTTTGGCTCGTTGTGCGCGAGCCATCAATGTCAGTAGTGTACTACATGAGGTTATGGAAGGGTTGATCCGCGGCGATATCTTTGAATACCTAACCGAACATTCTCTACTGAATATCGCACAACACGTATTCCCAAATGTCTGACTATCTTGTGCTTTCTAAACAAGGTCACTAAAGAATAGATGATGATATAGCGGCAGAAGTCTTCTATCTTCACTTTAGTAAGATTTTTGATTCAGTCAACCACATGCTCTTACTTCTCAAGCTTTCAACCAAGGGTTAGTCAGGGGCCCCGCTATGCTAGATTCGCGCATTCTTCAGTGACCGTTCCTTTACCGTCAGGTTGGATGATACATACTCCGCATGTGCGCATATAACAAGTGGGGTTCTCCAGGGCTCAGTCTTGTGGTCGTTGCTGTTCCTCATTTTCATCGATGATCTAGCTAACCAACTGAGTTCACTTTGTTATGCGTTTGCTGACGACGTAAACATTGTTGGTTGGTCGGAATGATCCGATCTGATAAAAGACCTAGAAGCTGTGACGAAATGGGTGGATATGTGTGACCTTCCCCTCAACTTAGAGAAAACTCGCTTGCTTTTTACACTATCAGGCAAAATGGTTGTCTCTACGACCTCAGCCCACACGGAGTTCTTTTGGATAGAAATCTGCTAAAGAATTAGGTATCATAGTCTCCGCAAACCTTGAGTTGGCCGACTATGAAAATCGTCTCTTAGCATTAGGGCTATTCTTGCTTAGGAGGAGACAGCTGAGGTGCGATCTTATAGAAACCTTTAAAGTTTTCAAGTGTTTGAGCTAACTCAAATTCGACGATCTGTCGGTTCTCTCCTCTTGTTGGTACACAGTCTTAAGCTATGTACACCGCACACCAAACTTGAATCCAGAACGCACTTCTTCAGTAAAGGCGTGGAACACACTTTCCGCAGAACTAATATCAGCATCTTCAGTTCCATTCAATTTTAATGGTCTAAAAAGCATATAGCTCAACAAAAACCATAGAATAATATGGCAATTACGAATAACATGGGTAGTAAAACGAGATTTGTTTGTTACTGAGTAGTTCAGGAATCAAGTAAAAATCTGTAGGGGAAAAACTGTATTCAAAGTTCAAGGCTTTTATGGTGTAAAATATATTGGTTAAATGTTTGGATTGGTCGACATGAAATTGTCCAATTTCGATTTGAATATATCCAAGTTGGGGTTTGTCTTTGACGTGAGTTTACGCGTAAGTCCCCCCTTTTCTTATTTCGATAAATTCCAAAACACGATTGGATATTCTAGGTATTCAACTGTATAGAGAACGTACACAAACAACCTGGATCAAAACTCCAGAATCATTATATCAAAATGCAAACAAGTCAATGACGACCAAAATTGCCGTTCAAAAAATGTCTATTAAAAGACAAGACACCCAAAAAGTGGTGGCAAAAGACAGCAAACAAGCGCCCAAAATGGCAACCGATTCACAACAATGACCGCAATGGCAGAAACACTAAATTAAAACAAACTTTCACCGAAGGACGTGTACAGAAAAGATTTACAATAACAGAAATAATTACAAAAGAAAAGTTTTATATCAAATACTGTCGAAATTAACCACCAGCAAAATCTTTTACACAAAATTTAGGTTTTGTAACTAGGTTCAAAATAAAAGGAATGTTGAAGGGAAAGGAAGAATTTCAAACTACTTTGAACCTTACACCTCCGACCAAATTCTTTCTAGGGCTCAACTGTACAACGATTGTTCGACGAATACCCTAACTAATTCAGAGCAGCAAATGACTTTATTTAGTGGCGAGTCACTTCCGCCACATTACATCACCATCATTGGATATTAGTAGCTTTTTATAGAGAATGCGGTTGCAAGCCGCAGACTCACCACATCCTCCGGTGCTGCTTCTTGCCTTATAAAGAATAGTTGTTGTGATCCTTACCCAAGTCACCCACCTCATCTTGGGACCCTTCTAACAAACATACTTTCCGAATATCACGCCTGATCACGCCATCGTTTGTTCGTATGCTGACCGTTCGTACCAAACCATCATCACTCACTTCCGCTGTCTCAATAATACCAAGCAGCCACGACATTTTCGACAATTCTTCAGACACAACCAATACTACATCACCGGGAATTAAATTGCGACGTGTGTTGATCCATCGTTGTCGTTCTTGTAACATTGGTAAATATTCTCGCTTCCATCTTTTCCAAAATACATCTGTTAAATACAAGGCCTGTTTCCAGTTCATTCTCATTCTTTCTGCAAACCCAATGTTCACTGGGACCTTGAGATTGCTGTGCTGTAGCAATAAGTCGTTTGGGCGTAGAGCAACTGCCTCAATATCACTTGAGGAGATAGGGACTAAAGGCCTGTTATTTAATATGCGCTCTACTTCAATCAATGCTGTCAACAAAGTCTCTTTCGAGGGAATTTGTTCAATGCACATGCCAGCCAGCGCTCTTCTTGTCGATCGAATTAGACGCTCCCAAACTCCCCCTCTATGACTTGCGTATGGTGGGTTAAAATGCCACTGTATTCCTCGAGATGAAAGGTTTTTGACGGCGACCGAATCATTGATATTCCTTATCTAAACACGAATCGATTTATTAGCACCAACAACATTTTTTCCGTTATCAGAATATATATTCTCTGGGGCACCGCGACGGGCGATGAACCGAAACAAAGCCATTATAAATGAATCGGTTGTCAAGGAGTGTGCGACCTCAATATGCACTGCTCGGCATTGTAAACACGTGAATAAACATCCATAACGCTTTTTTATTGATCGACCACGTTTGACATTGAACGGACCAAAGTAATCGAGACCAATGTTAGCAAATGGGTGCGTACCGGAAATCGCTTGAACCGCAGGTAAATCTGACATTAACTGGTTTTGTTTAGTAGCGTTCAGTCTTTTACATACCAAACACTTGCTCAATGCACTTTTTACAGAGGATAATCCGTCGATCAACCAGTACCTTTCCCGCAACATGCACAACGTATGCATAGGACCAGCATGTCCTTCAAGAATGTGCGTATGAATAATAATCAATTCAGTAATATGATTTCTTTTCCGCAATATAATAGGATGTTTACCGGCTTCACTAAGGTTCGAATTCCGTAGCCTTCCTCCGACGTGAAGAATACCACAATCCGAGAATGGTCGTAATTTGTGTAATGATTTCGGAATACATTTACGATTAACACAATTCTTCTGTATTCCGAAGCAATCCCCTTGTACTAGTATTACAATGTTCGACGCTGCATTACGAAGCTCACGGACGCGCAATGACCCAAGTAAAAGGTAAGAATTTCCACGATTTCCGAACATCGTTTTTATATATTCTATAAAACGAAGCAACCAGGCTATCGAGCGCACTAACTTCATCCAGCTGGAGAATCTCTGCAGCATATGTAGTAATTTATTTTCTGAAGTCGATGCTGATAAATTACACGTCGTACGTTTAACCTCAACGTTCTCCATAGGAACATCATACATTGTGGTTGCTGGCCATTTTGCCGGTTCCTCGTGTAAAAAGTCTGGACCGTTCAACCAAAATTCTCGTTTTACCATATCCGTTACGCCACGTGATGTCATGTCAGCCGGATTAAGTTCTGTTCGCACGTGTCGCCATTGGGTCGTTATTGTATGTTCATGGATCATTGATAACCTATTGGCTACAAATGTTGCGAAACGAGATGACTCATCACGTATATAATACAGGACCGTCATTCAGTCTGTCCAAAAGTTTACATCCTTGATGTGATTTCCAAACGTTCGTTTCAATAGCAAATATATTCGTACTGCAAGCACAGCAGCTTGTAATTCAAGTCTCGGAATAGAAACCGTTTTTAAAGGATTGACTCTTGACTTCAAAAATAAAAGACGTGCAGGTGAAACGAATCCTTTATTAAAGGTATGACCATATGCCACTGCTCCGTGACCAATTTCAGATGCATCGCAAAATATATGTAAATATATTTGCGTATCAAGCTGGTTATGCCCACCAATGCAACGAGGTACTCGAAGCTCCTTGGCAGAGCGTAAGGATGATATCCATCTATCGAATAGCAACACAATATCATCAGGAATCCTTTCATCCCATCCCAACTTTCTTCTGCAAATGCATTGTAATAAATGCTTTCCGGGCAGAATCCATGGACTCATTAACCCAAGAGGA